>VUQS01052098.1:0-16066 GCA_015108495.1 Heterochromis multidens | reverse complement strand
TCTTTCCCAGTTTCCAGTATCTAGAGATGACGGACCCCAATGTTGAGGGAAATGAATGGGATATTTTTTTTTTTTTTTTTAAAAAAAAAAAAAAAAAAAAAAAAGACAATTATTTCAGCAAATGGAAGGAGATAAAACCGGGACTCGACAATATGCTTCATGCTGTTCTTTTAATTTAGTTTGAATTTATTGTTATTTTATATCAACAAGAAAAATATCTTTTATCGGGTAAGGTGGAATTTTGTGTGGTGTTGACTGTGAACATTCACATTTGAAAAGTAAAATGGAAAAAAAATCAAAAGAAATTTATGAAATAAAACAAAAACACAGAATGTGGGTTTGTTTTTTCATTCTTCCAATAATGTGACTGAAACAAATTGACTAGTGAATGTATTTATATGCAGTATTGTGTTAAAGTCTTGAGCCACCCCACATTTCTTGATATTTTGCTAAGAAAATGGGAAATGGGTGCAGCAATTTATTGAAACGTGCAAACATACATGAAAATACAACATATAAGACAGAACAGAGTTTGTACGATTCTAACAAGCTTGAAAGTCAATATTTGGTATGACCACCTTTATTCTTCAACACAGTCTGAACTCTCTTAGGCAGCTTTCTTCTAATTTCTTTAAGTAGTCTTCAGGAATAGTTCTCCAGGCTTCTTGAAGGACATTCAAAGCTCTTCTTTGGATGTTGGCTGCCTTTTGTTCTGTTCTGTCAAGATGATCCCACACTGCTTCAATAATGTTGAGGTCTGGGCTCTGGGGAGACCAATCTATGACTGATAATGTTGCATTGTGTGTGTGTGTTTTTTTTTGTTTTTTTGTTTTTTTTTAATCCAGGTATGTTTTTACTGCATGGGCAGTGTGTTTGGGATCATTGTTATGCTGAAAAATGAAGTTGTTGCCAGACACTTTCCGGATGGATCAAAATCTGATGGCTCTGTTCTGTGTTCATATTTCCATCAATTTTGACAAGAAACACCACTGGCTGAAATGCAGCCCCAAACCATGACAGAGCCTCCACGGTGTTTTACAGATAGCTGTAGAAACTCACTGTTTTGCCTGTCTTCTAATGACCTCTGTACATATTAATGATTATTTGAACCAAAAACCACAAATTTGGATTCATCACTCTCAGACCTGTTGCCACTGATTTTTAGTCCAGTTCTTGTATAATTTGGCATACCTCAGCTTTTTCTCCCTGCTTTCCTTCCTTAAGAATGGCTTCTTGACAGCCACCCTTCCACTGAGACCATTTCTGATGAGGCTTCAGTAAACAGTAGCTGGATCAACTGAAGGGTCAGATGCATCTCTCAGGTCCTGTGTCAGGTCTTTGCTGGAATTTTTTTCCTATTAGGAACATGACTTTCAGATACTGTTCATGTGCTGTAGTTTTTGTTAGGCCTGCTGCTGCTTCTTCTGTCCTCCACTTGTCCAGTTTCCTCAGTTTGTTTTTAAGGACGTACTGCACACCATGCTGAGCTATGCCAAGTTTTTGACTAATAGCTCTTTGGAAATCACCTTGTTAGTGCAAAAACACAATTTTATGTCTGTCAAACTGTTTTCTTTGGCATTTTCTGTACATTCAACTAAAGAAATAGGAATACATTTTTGTTTTTGTGACAGGCTGCTACTAACAAAGTGCCTAAAAGTACAATTTAAAACTGGTTCTTTGCTAAGTTGTCTGTCATGTGTAAATACAACACTGGTTCGTCCCTTGAGTTTGGTGCCTTTTTATGCTTGATTGAGCCACAAGTCAGTGTTAAGTGGCTTAAACACAAAAACAAAATTATTCCTCTGAAAATGGTCAGATACAAGGACTGGACTGAAAATTAGTGAAAAAGCAGCCAGTGTCCAGAGAAAGACTTTAAAAGACCTTCATAAAGCCTGGAGAACTATTGCTCAACACCACTTTAAAAAAATTCCAGTCTGGCTCCTTGAAAGCAAAATATAAAGAGATGAGGTGAGGCTCAAGACTTTTGCACAGTATTGTATTTTGCAATCCATTAGACAGACACCACCCTGCCAACTACCTACATAAGATATGCTAAACACACACAGTATTACAGCATATGAATTTGAGTAATATTGGAAAAAAGAACTATTTGAACCTTAAAATGAAGCATTCAGTCATATGTGACAAACTTGATCCCAGACTTGCTGTCGGAGAAGTTTTAACATGTACAACAGTGAGACAGCTTCTGCAAAGAGTGCTTTCTATGAAGAATTTTTTGGTGTCCACACAGAGCGTGAAGGTCAAACAATCAGAGAATCCCAGTCAAAATCGTCCTGGATCTCCTCGCTGTTGCTGTGTAGACTCTTTAGTGGGGGACGCTGTCGTGGCGTCATCGACTGAGGATGCATCCCGGCTGAGAAGAAAAAAAGAAGAAACATGGACTGAGTTAGTATACAATGAGAAGGAAGTGAGAGAATATCACTGATTTTCTCTATTTAAACAACTTCTCCTTTAAAAACAGACAGTTGCTACTATTTTGGGAAATGACTAAGGACTCAGAACATCTGCACCGAAAGCAAAAACCTGCTGTCCAGATTTATAACAATTTCTGTGAAATTTTAGGAGAAAATAGAGTTTTTAATTCAGCATTCATTTCCCTAAACAGCGCTCACAGAGGGATGGCAAGAACGTGTCACTGATAATCTGGAGGATTTTGTAACCTATCACATATTCTGACTATGAAAACAAGTGTTATAACAGACTTAAGAAAAATATGAACCCATCCTGTCATATACCATAAAAGTAAAGAAGAAAACAAGTTTTGAAGTCCAGGTCTCACCAGTTGTGTTCGCAGGCTGTGTTAGCTGTGGTCTCTGAAGACCTGGTCCCTGCATAGGCAGAGCCCTCCGGGGTGGCTGTGCGCCATTGGCAGGGGGAGCTATTTGAGAGTAGAGAAGGGGTGAGGGCTGAGTGAGGCTGGAGAGGGTAGGAGGTGGGTTGGAGATGAAAGGTGGTAGGGGATGAGGAGCACCGGGGGCTACTGGGGAATTATTCCCAGGGGTGATCATGCCTTTCTGAGTGAAGAAGCGGTTCAGAGAGTCACAGAGGGAAGTGAAGACCGCCGGGTCCAGGGCCCAGTCGCAGAGCTCTGCCTGCCGCATGCTCTGCAGCAGGTCTGGAAACAGAAAATGAAAGAACTGTTTAAACACAGGCAGATCAAAGCACGAAGGTCCAGTCTGTGGCTATTTAAGATTAATATGAAACACCACAGTCCTTTGTAAATATTTAAAAATACAGCAAAGCTTTCACTCAAAATTACTGTGTTTGATTGGATTGATTACTTCGTTTACATGATGTGCTCATAATATCTTCTGATTTGAAATGTTTTGCCAAAAAAAAAAACTTTTAAAGGGTCAGTTCACCCAAATGACAATTAAAAACATCTAACCCTGGATAAATCTAGCTATGATAGTTGTGACTTTCATGTCTTGAGGTAACACAGTCTGCAGAGCAAGGTACCCAGGTCCTGTGGCTGCAAAACAAGCCCAAATCACCACCTCTCCACCACTGTGTGCTGATAACCTGTGTTTGGTGCTGTGCATTTTGGCCAAACATGTTCTTTTTAGAGAGAAGAAGCTTTCTCCTGGCAGCTCTTCCAAACAAACTACACTTGTTCAGCCTTTTTTTTCTAATAGTACTGTCATGAACTTTAACATTTAACACCCTAACTGTGGCCTGTAGCGTCTGAGATGTAATTTTTTTTTAATTTCTCTGAGCGGGGGTAAATTTGCTGGGATGTTCACTCCTGGGAATTTGTGACATTGTCTGAATGCTCCAGACCAGCAAACTTCCAAAACATCTGCTTTTAAAGAGGTGCTCACACTTGCTGATGATCAGATAATCAAGTGCATTTGATTATCAGCACAGGGATGTTATTTATCCTCTTAATTCCTATGGAAGCGGGAAGTGTGTACTTAGTTTTTCACAGGACTCTATGCAGTCTTCCCTTGTCCCATGAATGTACATAGAACAGAAACATCACTGATCTCATTAGTAATGTTTTGTTTAACCACTATTTCAGGTCAAAATGGTCACTGTGAAAGAGGTCTGCAACTTTGGACATTAATTACTTTTACTAATCAACTGGTCAGTTGTAAAAATTGCCTAGTTTCCTTTTTACAGGCCCACAATGAAATCTTCTAATTGCTTGTTTTATTTGGCCATCATTGAATAACTGATTATCAAAATGACTCTCAACTAAATTCCAATCACTCAACTAATTGGCTGATTAAACATTTTAGCCCATGTCCTCTCTAGTCAAAACTTCTCAGACTGACGAAAACTGATGACTGGGTTTAACCAGAGTATAATAAAATTCAAAGTACTCCCAGAATGACTGAGAAAATATATTATTTTGTACTTTGGGTGAAGCGCCCATTTAAACAACACTGTGGTGAACAACACAGACCTGGGTGACCAGTGAGATCTATGTTTGCCCAGTCTAAGTTGCTGGCAATGCGAAAGCTCTCCTTCAGAGAATCCGGGTTACTGAACCAGTCAGGTGGCACCGCTACAGTGGAAGACAGGAAGGCAACTTTAGAAGCAATGAATTTTTATACAATTTAAGCATTTCTAGGTTGAGAAAGTCACATGAGACTTACTTAATTGTGAAATGCGCTCTGTCTCGGCAGGATGTCCAGCTGGTGCAGCTGATGCAGGTGGTGCAGTTGGTGCAGATGCAGGATGAGGGGACATAGGTAGCAGAGTTGGAGTGTGAAGTGGAGTAGTGTCATTATTTGGGACAGCCAGGGGAGCTATATCCGCTGGAAAGAAAAGAAGTAATTCATCCAATCCCTCTATGCAGAATCTAAAATGTATAGAGTCAAAGCACACCTACATACATGCCACTTACACTGTGAGCCTCCCCTCTCACGCACTGTCCTGAAGAGAGACTTGAAAGACGCATACAAATCAGGTAAGTTGAGCTCATCGAAGGTGAAACGAAGCAGGGGATCAGTAGGGGGGTTTATTGAAACAACAGGAGGGGCGGCAACTGATGAAGGAATGGTCATTCCAGATGAGTGATTGGGTCCCGACACGGTGCAAACGGGTACAGCTGTCGAATCAGGCGTGCAGGAGAAAGCGGGAACAGACACGGGGTCTGAAGTTACAGGAAAAGACAGCGCAGCGTCAGAGAAAGAGGGAGTAGCTGGAGAAGCTGTAGACATGTTGGCAGGAGCCAGAGATGTAGCGGAAGCCAGGGGGATGGAGAAGGTGGAGCCAGGTGTGTGTGAAGGAGGGAAAGAAGTGATGGATGACAAAGGGGCTGCAGGCGGGAGCACAGCTGATGGTGAGACGGATGGATGAGGGACGGGGAGACTGGAAACAGAGGTGGGCATGTAGGGTGATGGTAGCTGTAAAGATAAGAATCCGGTATTATGTAGAGCAAAGTGTTGTTTAATTAAAAGTAAACCTTATAAAAGGAGGGAGAAAGTGACTGTACTTTGCATGGGGGAGGGGAGAGGGAGGCAGACTGGGGAGACTGCTGCTGGATGGCTCTGAGTGACTCTGAGTTAAGGAGCTGTTGGTCTGTGTGGGAAGCTGATTGTGGCTGATGAGGAGAGGGCCCTCTCTCTGCTTTTGGCTCCCGTAGTTGAGGAACCTGTAACAACACATCATAAATATTTTCAACAACAAAAAAAAAGGTATTAATATCCTGCAGGATAGTAGATGCATTAAATGTTACTTAAATTAGACAGTTTATTTGCCCAAATCACAAACATTAACAACATAAATAAGACAAAAGCAGTTTGAGACTGAGCACCTCCACTAAAGCCAAAAATTCCCTCCACAGCATGCATTAATTGAGTCCCTGGATGCAGATTAGTTTGAGAACATCGGGACGACATCTCTCAATGTTTATTGTTTCAATTTGATATTTACTTATGAAGATATGAGGCAAAATGGCCAATACTGTTCCATCACATGATGGTAAGTAATCCAGATCTGGAATGACTCTGAAAACTGAATCCCTGCTAAGCTGGATCAAACCCCACTTGTGTTAAAAAATTCATCATGGACATCTGTACAGAACATTCAAGTAATCCTGCTAACCAGCCAACAAACAAACTGAGCCAAGCAAATAATCACCACGGTGGAGGCAACAAGCAATCTTTCTGTACCTGAGCTCAGGCTCAGGTTTTCATGTTCCTGTCTGTGCGACCACTGACGACTACTCCACAAAGATTGTTTTCAATTTAATTTTCAATTCAGGTTTATTTATTTAGTGTCAATTCACAATAACAGTCGCTTTGTACTGTAAAGCAACTGTAGGTAAAAGACCCTGCAGTATTCTGGAGAAAACCACAACAATCAAGCGACCCCTATGAGAGACTTTGGGAAGAAAAAAACTCCCTTTTAACAGGTAGAAACCTTCGGCAGAGCCAGGCTCAGGAGGGGCAGCCATCTGTGCAAAAGCACAGGGGAACAGGACACAATACAGACTAAGTGAGAGAGATGGGACAAAATTTAATGACATGCTGCAGTGGTATATAAACACTTGGGAGAGTGAAAAGAGGCAAGTGAAGAAGAAGTGCTCAGTGTGTCACATAAAGTCCTGCAGAAGTCTGAGCCTGTATCAGACTAACAAAGGGATAGTTCAGAGTCAACTGATCCCGCCCCAACTATAAGCTTTTATCAAAAAGGAAAGTCTAAGCTTAAAAACTAGAGAAAAAAGCTTAAAACTAGAGAGGGTGTCTGTCTCCTGAATCCAAACTGGGAGCTGGTTCAACAGCAGAGGGGCCTGAAAGCTGAAGGCTCTGCCTCCCATTCTACTTTTAGAAACTTGAGGAACCACAAGTAAGACTGCAGTCTGAGAGGGAAGAGCTCTGTTCTTCGCCAATCTTAGCTAAAAGTTCTGACACAATTAAAATAATGGCTTAATTCTACAAGAGATAATTTGAAAAACGTGGGGTTATTAATAAACTGTCACTTTATAGTACATGCATATGAGGAATAACATGAGGTTCTCTTAAGAGTTTTAAGTGTTAATTAATGAGCTATAATTAAATTATTTACAGCTGTGCTTGTACTTTATGTGGTCTCATTAAACTTTTATGTATTTGACAACTGGACAATAAAGGTTTGTCACAGTAACAATGAAATGACAAAAAAACAAAAACCCATACATCCTCCCTCTCCTCGTCCTCGTCGGGATAGGGACGTTTGGGTGCCCTCGCTTGATGTACCTCTGAAGGTCCATCCATTGTCCAATAAGAACCCTAGAAATACATCACAAGTTTGTTACTTCATGCTCTTTTAAACAATCATCCATGTCATATGACGCAAACTCCAATAGAAGTAACTCACCTTGCCAGGATCGTTCTGCGGTCGAGGAACTTTCCTGAAGCATTTATTAAGGGACAGATTGTGTCGAATGGAGTTCTGTTGGGAATGAGATGTGTGAGGAGCGTCCAGTAATGCAGATGTTACACTAACTACACTTTAGTGACATGTTATTACTGCTCGCCTACACTGATAATATGTTGTAGCTTACTTTCCATCCGCGGCCCGCCCGACTGTAGTAGGGGAAAGTGTCACTGATCCAGGTGTAAATGTCATTTAAACTCAGTTTCTTCTCAGGTGCAGCTGCTATTGCCATGGCAATCAGAGTGGCATAGCTGTGAGGGGGTTTCCCTTTACAGTTAGAAGGGGAGGGGTCCGGCACTGAGGGAAGGAAGTCTCCTCTCTCCCTCCCTCTGTCTTTCTTTTTGTCCCTCTCCCCTCCTCCTCCTCCTCTCTCTTTCCCAGAGCGCAGGCTGCTGATTCCCAGCTGGGGCAACCAGTCAATACTGGTAAGACTGGAGTCCAAGTCAGAGGACATTTTTTCAGTTTTTTTCTCTGTCCAGGGTCTGTGTAGGATCAGAAGAGAAAGTACTGGATCAACACGTCTTTTTACTTTTTGTTTACTCTGAATATAGTAGGCAGTCAAAACACTGAGCACACCCACAGAGGATTTCCCTCTGCCTGTAACAGTGTCAGCCGTCCTGTTCTTGTACTTCCAACTAGCGTCTTATTACACACCAGTAAGTTCAGACAGAACACACTTTGTGCTGCTCTGGAAACTTTCAACTCACCAGCAAAGACATAGCATGACTACAGCTGCATATACGTCTGCCAATTCCAACTACTTGTGTTATTTTCTGAGAAGGAAGGGTGACTTGCTTACCTCTCTATGGTCACTCGAGGCCCAAGGCCTTCACAAGTGTTAATATTTTATGTTGTCATCAGCTGTGCACAGCTGCTAACAAACTGGTGTCCGTCCTCTCCTTCAGATCTCTCCCCTCAGCACGTTGGTTCCCACAGGGTTGCAGTCATACCTTCGGCTAGTGGAAGTTTGTGTAACTTTGGAGAAATATACACAAAAAACTTATCCGACAGCTTCCTTTTTCTCTCCCTCCCTCTCTCTCCTTCCCCTCCCTTTCTGACTTACCAGAATGACGTCACTCACTCCTCCTCCCGTGTGATATCACTCTGTGCACCCGCCTCTGGGAGCTCGTTCCACCTCTTTAGCCTTTCACCAGCCTTTTCTCTGCCTGTCAGGTTCTCATTACAGATAATGCATCTGAATTTTCCACTAAGACAAGTCCAAGCTCTCACACTGTTATGTAAGGTACAAGGGTCTGATTCAGATACACCAACACAAAAGCACACAGAACAAATTTAAAGTAACAGCGTTGCTTTATTGATACAGCTCTTTACAATGGGACACAATGACAGGAGACAGATCTCTACAGAGCACTGAAGAAAGCGAGGAGGCCAGTGTCAGGAGATGGATGGGTCAAAAGCTTCTGGATCTGCCAACACAGTTGACAACATGTGTTAGTCACGTAATAATAATATAAATTTTGGCATGTTCACACACGCAAAGGCAGTGGTCTGATTACTGCAGCCTTTACAACAAGGTGTCAGTAGGGAAGAGTTACAAATTATAACTCCCCACAACAGCTTTGTGCATGTGTATATGTGTATATGTGTGTGTGTGTGTGTGTGCACGTGTCATTTGTGTTGCATTGTGTTTTTGTCTGTTTTATGTGACTTTAATGTTTGGCTGTTTGAATTTACCCTTTCAGTATTTTGCTGCTGAATGTTGAGACATTATTTTATGCACAATAAAACATAGAAAACATATCAAATATTTAAACTGAGAAAATGTACCACTGTAAGAATAGAATAAAGTCATTTTGAATTTGATGACAGTAGCACCACTCAAAAAACAAAAGGCTGGAAAAGTAAATGGTACTAGAAAAAAAACAGCGACAACATTTTGAAGCTACTTAGGTTAACTAGCAATAGATCAGTATCATGACTAGGCATAAAAAGAGCATCTTATAGAGGCAGAGTTTCTCAGAAGTAAAGCTACGCAGAGGTTCACCAATCTGAAAAAAAATGCATCTACAATTGTGGAACAATTTCAGAATAATGATCTTGTAAAGACTTTGAATATCTTATCATCTACAGTACATAATATCATCAATTCAATTAAATTTTCAATTCAATTCAGTTTTATTTATATAGCGCCAAATCACAACAACAGTTGCCTGAAGGTGCTTTATATTGTAAGGTAAAGACTCTACAATAATACAGAAAAACCCCAACAATCAGATGATCCCCTATGAGCAAGCACTTGGGACAATGGGAAGGAAAAACTCCCTTTTAACAGGAAGAAACCTCTGACAGAACCAGGCTCAGGGAGGGGCAGCCATCTGGTGCGACCGGTTGGGGGTGAGGGAGGGAAGACAGGACAAAGGACTCACTGTGGAGGAGAGTCAGAGATTAATAACAACTCATGATTAAATACAGAGTGGTGTATAAACACATGGTGAGTGAAAAGAGGTGAGAGAAGGAGAAACACTCATAGGATCATCACGCATCATAGGAAGCCCCCAGCAGCCTAGGCCTATTGCAGCATAACTAAGGGAGGATTCAGGGTCACCTGATCCAGCCCTAACTATAAGCTTTATTAAAAAGGAAAGTTTTAAGCCTAATCTTAAAAGTAGAGAGGGTGTCTGTCTTCCGAATCCAAACTGGGAGCTGGTTCCACAGAAGAGGGGCCTGAAAGCTGAAGACTCTGCCTCCCATTCTACTTTTAAATATCCTAGGAACCACAAGTAAGCCAGCAGACTGAGAGCGAAGTGCTCTATTGGGGTGATTCTGAGAATCTGGAGAAATCTCTGTGTGCAAAGCACAAGGCCGAAAATTAATACTGGATGCCCATGATCTTCAGGCCCTTAGGCGGCAGTGCATTAAAAACAGGTGTGATTCTGTCATGGAAATCACTGCATGGGCTCATTAACGCTTGCAGAAATCATTGTGTGTGAACACAGTTCACTGTGCCATCCACAAATGCAGGTTAAAATTCTATCATGCAAAGAAGCAGCCATATGTGAGCATGACCCAGAAATGCTGCCATCTTCTCTTGGTCAAAGCTCATTTAAAATGAACTGAGGCAAAGTGGAAAACTGTTCTGTGGTCAGACAAATCAAAATTTGAAATGCTTTTTGGAAAACACTGATGCGGCATCCTAAAAAGGAGAGGGACCATCCAGCTTGTTATCAGCATTCAGTTCAAACGCCTGCATCTCTGATGGTATGGGATGCATTTGTGCCTATGGAACTGGCAGCTTGCACATCCGAAAGGTATATACAGGTTTTAGAGCTACATATGCTCCCATCCAGATGACCATATTTTCATATCTGCATATTTACATGACATACTGCAGCTATTAAAACTGCATGGCTTCATATTAGAAGAGTCCGGGTGCTGAAATGGGCTGCCTACAGTCCAGACCTTTCACCAACTGAAGCATTTGGAGCACGATGAAACAAAATGATCCAGGACTGTTGAGCAGCTGAAATCCTATATCGGACAAGAATGGGACAACATTCCTCTCCCAGAAGTCAAGCAGCTGGTCTCCACAGTTCCCAGATGTTTACAAACTGTTATTAAAAGAAGAGGGGATGCTACACAGTGGTAAACATGGCCCTGTCCCAGCTTTTTGGAGACATGTTGCTGCCATCAAATTCAAAATGAGCTAATATATTTTATTAAATAGTAAAAATGTCTCAGTTTAAACATCTGATATGTGTTTTATATTCTATTGTAAATAAAATACAAGTTTATGAGATTTGCAAATCATTGCATTCTGTTTTGTTTTTTTTACATTTTACACAACGTCCAAATTTTGGGGAATTGGGGTTGTATTAATATTACCATAATGGCAAAATGTGGTCATGGAGACACCAGGACCATCACAAAATTGATTTTGAGTAGTTTGGGAGGTGTTTATATGTATGAGGAGTGTTTTGGTCAGTGCAAAGCCCTGCAAGATGTAGTCACACAACTCTTGAAGTGTGCAGTTGACATGAAAATGAATGTTGAGTTTGACAACAAGTGTAGTCAAATAACTCATTGGCACTGCAGCTGGTTTGATCCTATTGGTCTCTTTTGTTGTATCTCACAGCAGTCTGAGGACACCCCAAACTTGTTTTCTTTTGGAAAACTGCCAGGGTTAAACTTAATAAATACAAGCTAAATCTATGGTTTCTGGAAATTAATAAAGAAACCAAAGTAAATACTGAACTAAGAATCTGTGATGCTGATGCAGCAGAAATTTCTGAGTGTTGTGACTGATCATGAATTCACCTGGAAACAACACATTCATTACATGAAAGGAAATAAAATGAAAGTTGTTAGCAATTCTGTACAAAAGGAAGCACATATCAAACTATAATCCCTTGCATGTAATTTATTGCTCATTTACACTTCTCTACATTTCCTAATATGTGGAATTGGGGAGACTGACCTTTAAAACAACAATAAATGCAGCAGCTTCATTACAAAAAAGAGCAATATGGATTATTAACAAGGCTGGTCACCATCATCACACTGATCCAGTGTTTCTGAAGTATCCCTCAATGAAATTTAATGATTACATTTATTAAAAAAATAATGTAAATAATGTTCAACTCAAAATCAAATTCACTCCCAGACCGTGTCCAAAAGCTTTTTTCCCCCAATGCAGGAGAGAGATATTTCTTTTTTCACTGTAGAAAAGGCTAAAAAAAACGAGGAATGTTGAAATGATGCTCATGTAAACACAAAAATGTGTCCTTTGCTTTTTTTTTTCCTTTCAAAAATGGCGTACAAAGATATTTTTGGGAGGATACAAGTGTGACTGATTTTGATTTTTTTCTCTCTACATTTCTTCTTTTATGAAGGCAGTGTAGATATATTAAGAATGTAGGCTGGGCATTGATAAGCATTGCTCCTGCTTGAGCCTGTTCAGTGTCTATTTTGTAGACCATGGATTGTTTACACTGTCTAACATGCAAAATGTGATGACTGAATAAACTAAACTAAACTGAACTAAACAATAATGAGTCTGGAGGGTGACAGAAAGCAAGTACCAAGTACCTCCTTGAAGTTCGGGTGTTTGGCGTCTTGAACCAGTTGCAACAGAACGGCCTCTGTGGTGGTGAGGTAAGCTCCGCTCTGCTTCAGTCGCGACAGAGCAAACAAACGGTCCGTTTGGCTGAGGAGGGAAGTGAAAATGTTAGTAGTAAAGCATACTTCCCAAAGGCACACACATACTGAAATCTCCTACTGTAACAGAAAAATATTGGTAAACTACACAGATACCTTCTGGACGAGACAGCGTCAGCTACAATATGAACCTCCATCCCCTTCTCAAGCAGATCAAAAGCTGTGCACTGAGCAAAAGACAAGGAGAAAACTTTTCAATCCATTCATTAACTAAAACTGCAAAGCTACTGAAATGCAATTACAAAATTGCAAATTTATGTTACTTAATGACAATGTAATAACTTAATAATCAGCTAACATCATTACCTCCACCACACTCTGTTGTTTTTGTGACTTTAGAATTCAACAGTTACCCTACAGTATGCATATACAACATAATATAAATGCATGCATCCAGGTGCACTTTAAATTATCCTTCATTGACTAAGTCTTTAATTTCTGAGGTCCACAGATAAACTGCATCATTTAAAAACACATGCTGATGTGACGTGCACTGTTGGTGCTGTAGAAAAGACAGTTGAAGACTAACATCTCCACATAATTGGCTCCTGATAACTAAAACTACGTTACACATATAAAATACACATTTGTAAAGTGTGGAAAAGATGGAGCCTCATTGATTAATAGTATGCTTGGGACAACATATACATGACTGAACGTAACTATTCATTATATGTAAGTCAAGGGAAAGATTTTATTTCATTTTAACAGTGCAGATGCTGAAACACATTTGTGTCTTACGGCAATACAGGCGTGAGCCTCTATTCCACACAGTATGGCTTGTTTGGGGTTCCCCAGGGCCTGCAGCTCCTTCTCCACCTCCTCTATCATCATGGTGAATGAAGTTTTAGCATAGGCCTTCAGGTCCCCAGCTCCCAGCTCTGGTACTGTGGGTCCGAGACCTTTAGGATATTGCTCTGTCAAAATGGGGGGAATGCCCAGGATACGGCTGGCCTGTCAGAGGAGAGGAGAAAGCAGACCAATCTGATTCAGACTGTCCAAATTATTCATAGCTGACTACTGTGCTGATGAGAAGAACCAACCTGGAGCACTCTGGCTGCGTTGCTGACAATGTTGGTGAACTGGAAGATGTTGGGTCTGAACTTCTCCTGCATGTCGCACAGGAAGAGTACTGTATCCTTGGTGGAGAGCCTGCCAACACTAGCCACTGCAAGAGCACGGTCACAAGAAATAACAAAGGCATTCAGGTAGATTTAATGTATTGTGGCACTATCATCAGATAAGTTTGGAGTAAAATTTACAAAGCTGAATACCATGTTAGTGCTACAGCTGCTTGTTGATGTTTTTAAGCATTATTTAGATAATCATGGACTCTAGCTAATTCTAAAATGGTGCATTTTCTTCCTTGTAGGACATCATTTCCTCTTTGGTGCTGCACTGTTTTTATAACAAAAGGGGCCAATGACAAGTCAGCTAAACTCAAATGAATTAGACCGCTAAGATTATGGTTCATTTTAGAGAATTAAAGCATAATAAAAGTAACTTACTCTTGTTGCTTTAATGGTCCAAAGGTGAGAAAGAGTAGTGGGTGACAGGCTGAAGGGGACTGCAGAAACTTTCACTGTCAGGTTAAAGTATTATTTCCCATGTGACGCCGCCTGTGTAAGCCCAGCAAAATATTTTACTTTTTACTTGCAATAGAAAAAAAGGAAGAACGGATTCAGTACTGCAGACTAAATGGCGTATGTGTAATCATATTAACTAATAATAAGCATACATCTAAATTAGTTATTAAACAGTTAAACTATTAGCTTTTATATCCGGATGTCAAAATAAAAACTAACCTAGCAGACGGTAAGAAGACGACCAAATTCAACTCACTTGAGCCTTTCTCTGACAGGCACCACCTTTCTAGAAGCTTATTGACCAATAGAATTGCGTGCTGTAGAGACTGACGCTTCTTTACGCCAATAGCAGTCACCGAAAAGCAGCGGCTGAGGTGAAACCATAAAGTGGTGGTGAACTGAAGATGTCTGACGGTGCAGAGTCCCCAACAGAGACGCAGAAAGAGGAAACACAGCCACCGTCAGACGACTCGACGACGAATGACGAGAAGAAGAAAAGTAAGAGAGCGGAAAACACTGAAATAACTTCTCAGTTACGGGAAAATAGTTGTGTTTATGATGACTGTTGCTAATGCTAAAGAAAACACACATCCGGGTGTGTGACGTAGAAGATGATTGACAGTGAAATTTGGCCAATAGGGTGGAATTATTTTTTCTGTTCAGCCAATAAGCATTTCGTTTTCTAGCATGTGGTACTACCGGTTTGGGGAATAGCTGAAGCTAATGCTAATAAATATAATGGCATTTTAAGTTTTTTTTTTTATTATTATTCTTATAGTTTACATATTTTACAGGAAGTCTCTGCTTTGCCATATTTTATCAAATATACTCACTCACGTCGTGCAAACAGCAACATGTCCTGCGTGCAGATATAATATGATAAGGTTTATTCAGTTAACCTAAAACTGCTAAACTGTCACAAAATCAATGGATCAAGGCTCAGCTAAAAATCTGGGATATGTTAAGAAGATAATATAAACTAGATGATAAATTACAAACACTTCAATGCTGTGCCTACCACCCTGAGTTTGTCTAATGAAATGGATCATAGATTAAAATCCTGGATTGTAAAAGGAATAACAACCTTCTACTCTCTTACAGAAAGGGAAAATTAAAAGACTTTGAAAGTTTGAGGAGGGAATATCACCTCTAAAAACATGAGTTTTTCAGATACCTCCAGATGTGGGATTACTTTGAACATCCATCCATCCATTTTCTTCCGCTTATCCGGGGCCGGGTTGTGGGGGCAGCAGCCTAAGCAGAGAAGCCCAGACCTCCCTCACCCCGGCCACCTCCTCCAGCTTATCCAGGGGGAACACCGAGGCGTTCCCAGGCCAGCCGAGAGATATAATCTCTCCAGCGTGTCCTGGGTCTGCCCTGGGGGCCTCCTCCCGGTGGGACATGCCCAGAGCACCTCCCACAGAAGGCGTCCAGGAGGCATCCTCGTCAGATGCCCGAACCACCTCAACTGGCTCCTTTCAATATGGAGGAGTGGCGGCTCTAGTCTGAGCCCCTCTCGGATGACTGAGCTCCTCACCCTAACTCTAAGGGAGAGGCCAGCCACCCGTCAGAGAAAGCTCATTTCCACCGCTTGCATCCGCGATCTCGTTCTTTCGGTCACTACCCAGAGCTCATGACCATAGGTGAGGGTAGGGACGTAGATCGACCGGTAAAGAGGCTTCGCTTTTATGCTCAGCTCCCTCTTCACCACGACGGACTGGTACAGCGTCCGCATCACTGCAGCCGCAACCCCAATCCGTCTGTCAATCTCCCGCTCCCCTCTCCCCTCACTCGTGAACAAGACCCCGAGATACTTGAGCTCCTCCACTTGGGGCAGCGACTCGTCCCTGACCCGGAGTGGGCACGCCACCTTTTTCCAGCTGAAGACTATGGCCTCAGACTTGGAGGTGCTAATT
>VUQS01052027.1:6015-26687 GCA_015108495.1 Heterochromis multidens | reverse complement strand
GCGAGGGGCACGAGAGAGAGAGAGAGAGAGAGCGAGGGGCACGAGAGAGAGAGAGAGAGAGAGAGAGAGCGAGGGGCGAGAGAGAGAGAGAGAGAGAGAGAGAGAGAGAGAGAAGAGAGAGAGAGAGACAGAGAGTGAGGACACGAGAGAGAGAGAGAGAGAGCGAGGGGCACGAGAGAGAGAGAGAGACAGAGAGAGAGACAGAGAGTGAGACAGAGAGTGAGGACACGAGAGAGAGAGAGAGAGAGCGCGGGGCATGAGAGAGAGAGAGAGAGAGCTAGAGGCATGAGAGAGAGACAGAGAGTGAGGGGCACGAGAGACAGAGAGTGAGGGGCACTCACTCTCTGGACAGGGAGTGAACAACAATAAGACAGAACATGGAGACAGATGGGTACAGAAATTCAAAAGGGGAGGCATGAACCTAAAGAATCTTAGGAATATATAATAACTGAGACCAAAGACAAACCAAACATGAAACAAGAACTAAGAATACAAGGAAAATGACTGAGGAAAAGGTTACAAAACTCAAAACACTGGGTCACCGACCCAGGAACATGACATTCAGAAATATTTATATAACCTTGGACTGAATATCAGGTGATTCTAGAAGCAGGATGAACACCAGGAAATAAAAACTGACCACATGGTTTTCATGACTTCCTTGGAAAAGTGTAACAGCTTTATGAGGCGAGTTTGAACTTTGCACAATGAAGCAAGATAAATGAAAACACTCATGTAAACTTGCAGTCTTTTTAAGATGCTAACCACATCTATTACCTCTGACATCTGGATTTTATGAACGAGTGCAGCTTGACAGTTAAACCGTCAAACACAATGTTTCGGTTTTCTTGAAATTACTTGTTGGATGAGTGGGTATAAGGACATGTGGAGGTGCTCGTGTGCTTAATTCCAATCAGCCACAACTGTATGAGGGAGGTGTTAATTCCTTTATTGAGCTTAAACTGCTTAATTTCCACCCACTCCGATAACAGTTTCATCACAGTAAATGGAGGACTGGTGCAGTTCAATCAGTTTTTTAGTTAGCAGACTCAGCAAGTGGTTTTCACTTTGAATGTGGAAGTGAAATAAAAACTTTACCAACTCACTGGGGATTTTTTTAACAAATTAAATCTAAATAAATGCATGAATTGTAGCTGCAATTCAGTGAACTGTGAATATTTTATGGCCACACTGTACTCATTCTGGCATTTACACAAACGCGACCTTTATTCTATGAGTATTATATAAATATATGAAATATATTTTGATTCTTAAAATTCCATAAAAAGGGAACATCATAAACGAATGGGTCGGTTTTAATGGCTGGATTTTATTACCGCAAAAAAACCCAAACTATTTATGACAAATAATCCACAACATCTAATGTATCAAGTTTATACCTTTCATACCTGCTTGTTTTACTGCTTTGGAAGGAGTGAGACAAATAGTGAAATTTCATCAGTAACATTACATGTTAGTGTTTTAGCTGTGAATTGCAGCAACGCACAGTTGCATAAAATGTGTTGACTTAATAGAAGCAGATATTTTTGGGGTTATGCAATAGCTGTGAATTCAGAGTGCACTCCAAGTGATCTTGAATGTACTTGCGCATCTTTCTCATGCTCCTCTCTTTCATTTCATCCTGTCTAGTTCCCAAAGAAATGTATCTCTCTGAATAGAAGAAAACACCTTTTTAGTTTTCTTCTACCAGCCTGTAACTGCACTGTAACACGTTAACACATTAAGAAAAATAATGCTACTTCTCTCCTGGAGAATGAAAAGTAAGAAACTGCGAAAAGATGATTTAGAAGGTGTAGTGCTGATGATGGTGGATGTGATTGACTAGAGCCTGGCATGCTGAATTTGGGAGGTGGGGGTTGTTATGACGCATCAAGGACATAATAATAACCATGAGCTATTTATAGGAACACAGCGACCTACAGTATGATATCCTTCATACACCATCTCTGTGTGCTTACATAAGTGGAAATCATGACACACTAATTTGCATTTTGTAAAGATTAATTACTGGTGCACAGCTGAAAATAAACTGATCCAGCTCCTTTTCAGTGCTGTAGGCACTCACACCCCACTCAGATTTTATTACATTTGTGGTTATAACAAAGTGAATGCAACATTAAATAACTTTAACATGCATGTGTTTTAATTTTTAGGGCGCACATTACTTTTGATTACCACTGGTGCTCTTTAATGTGTATTCACTCTAAACTTGTATATGTAATCATATTTGCTTCTCTTAATAATGAAAATGTATTGTATACATATGGATGCTGTGTAAAATGTAAATTAAAGCAGAGTGTGATAACTTGCAAACCCATATAAAAACCCATAAACCCATATTTCATTTACAGTAAAACATTGAAAACATGTTAAATGTTTAAACTTAGACATTTTACTATTTCATGAAAAATATAGTACCTCATATTAAATTTGATGGCAGCAATATATCTCAAAAGTTGGGACAGGGGGAAAAAATGACTGGAAAAGTAGGTGGTACTAACAAGAAACAGCTGGAGGAAGATTTTGGTTAACTGGCAACAGGTCAGTAACATGATTGGGTATAAGAGAGCATCTTAAAAGCATAAAAGAGCATCTTAGAGAGGCAGAGTTTCTCAAAAGTAAAGAGGTTCACCAATCTGCAACAAAACCAAAGTGTCTACAAATTTTTGAAAAATTTCAGAATAATCTTACTCAATGTGAAATTGCAAAGCCCACTGCATTGAAAACAGGCATGATCCTGTCTGCAAGGTCTCAGGAATCATTGCTGTGAACACAGTTCTTGTTTTTTCTCTCTACTTGTGTGTGTGTGTGTGTGCATACAGATGTTTCCTGAAAAAGACATCCACACCTCAATGACAGCAAGAATTTGAACTTGCTTACATTATCAGTGTAATTTAGAGTGCATTTGCCCAAACTAATGACTGAATGTAAATATAAAATTAAATAAATAAATAAAAATATATGAAAATGTGTGGATAGGTAATCTTTTATTTACTCAGTCATAGAAGCCAAGAGCTTTATCTCTGAAAGAATGCACACCATCTCCCCCTTGTGTTGAATTTTAACTGGCCTTTTGCAGCAATGGCATTAATCATATCAGTGTTATTTCATACCATACAATGCTCAAATCATGTCATATAAAAACATATAAATGCCTCCATATTTATGGCTCATTATAATAGCACTGCAATTTTTGCATATTCCCCCACTGCAGATGACAGACGTTTGCTCAAATAAGTTGCTGAGCTAACACTGGATAACACTGGATTTAAAATTGTGTTTAGGATACTATTAATCCAATAGCAGGCGCAAACGCTCTCTCTCTCGGCTTTAGACTCATAGCTCTTGTGATTTTGCCCCACCAGGGTCAACACCCCAGACAGTGACAGTTGATGCCAGTTTTGCAAATTTAGAATCTTAATGAGTGAGTACCTCACCTGAGGTCACTAAAAATACTGCAGGCAGGTGTTTCTCTTACCATGAAAGTTTGCATACTATTCTGGAGGGAAGCTTCTTTGTTTTTGTTTGTCTGGATTCAGGTTCACCTAGGTGGAGACTGTATTCCTGAATGCACCTGCCCTTACTCCATTGTTGGCTCAGCTTCTTCACTTTACAGTAAGACTATCTACTCAGCAACACAGCTGACTATAGTTACACATTTTTTGTTGCAGTTTCTGTAAATATGGTTGTTTCACTTTCACAGTAACTGAGGCCCCTAATTATTGATACTGCAGATCTAAAGGAGGAAGCAGAGACAACAATGGCACTGGGCTAGACAAAATCTTAAAAACTTGTGTGACAGCTATCTTGTAAAATATGACACTACTGAACAATATACAAAGACACCTTATGTGGGAGTTTTTTTCCTCCAATGAAAAAGAAAACAAAAAACAAAAAAACAATTGCCTGGCAGAGCAAAGTCAACGTTTTGGGTTATTATCTCAAAATTTTGTTATTTTCTCAATTTTGAGCTATTTTCTCAGAAGTTTGAGTTAGTAAGTCAAATTTTTTGACTTACGGATGGTAAAAATGTTTTGTTCTTTGTTTTTTCAGGGTCAAAAACAAGCTTCCATACCTTTCCGTGTCATGTAGTGCTAAATAATAAAGAACTAGAAAGTAAATCACTTTATAAACCCAAAAATAAAACTTGAACCCACAAAACACAAAACACTGGGTCAACGACCCAGGAACCATGACATTCTGTACATGTACTAATTCAAATATATCACATGGCTTTGCCTGTTCCTCCCACAGAGTGATCATGCGCAGCTAGCAGATGGATTATCAGACTGAGCGTATGGTCATCTAGTAGATTACCAGGTCTGCCCAGTAGAGAGGAAGAAAGCCTTTATTGTTCCTCACTGTTGTAGTGACCTTCATGGCAGAAATCCAGAGTGATCCAGGCTGGAGATTTATGCATCAGATTTGTAAATAGACTGTCTGGGGTGTTCCCCGTCTGGGCTTTCTCCACTTTTCACAGCTTAAGGATTGACTGGCCATCTGGTGATTTCATATGGTGAAACAGCAAAAATATAAGGAAACAAAGAAGTCCCCCTTTAATGATGTCCCAGCTCAGGACTAGCGTAAGAGACTGAGAAGTAATCACATCTTATCAGTCGTTCTCTTTTCCCTCAGAAACTTTGCTCTGGTAAATTCTGATTCACATTTGCTGCTGGCTAGCTGTGACGCAACTCTACAACATTTAAAAAAAGACCCAAAAAATCTGAAGATGTTTTGGAGTTAGAATGGGGGGCTATGCATGCATGAATAAAGAAATGAGCAGTCAGGCCAACCATCACCTCTGGCTTTCCCATGCCAGTGTCACCAGGTGGGAGTGATTTTAGGATTTCACCCTGTGTTTTAAGTGGATTTTGATTATTTTACATTTTGAATGCTTTAATTTTTTTTTTTAAGTATGCTTTTATTTTGAAATAATTTTGAAAACTTTTGTTAGTGATTTTACTTCCTACCCACGAATCCTCCACTTACGGCAAAAAGGCACACCTGCCCTGTCAATACCTTTAAAAGAAATGGAGAGAGGATTCATCTTTTAGTTGGTGTTAGGGTTTGGGAATTTGATGCTGTGGACTCCTTGATTACCATCCATCTTTTGGCTATTCTCCACCCGATCAAACAGGACCGCCCTTTTTACACCTAACCCTTTTGACCCCGTTTTGACCCCTTCAGTAATTTATATCAGTTTCTCCTATTTGCTGTCTCACAGTCTGTCTGCCCCTGGGTTCCCTTTTTTCTAGTCTCCGTATGCGTAAAACCATGCCAAGCGAAGTAAAATAGATCCCTGGAGATTTGTTCCATGTTTCTGTTTCATTTGTCTCACAATGATTTATTTTATGTATTACCAACCAGAGGTCAGTTAAGATGGTGCAATTAAAATAAAAAGCAGCAGTCTGCTGTGGTCCTTATGTGGAGGAGTTCAGCATCTGTGAGATCTCACTTTAAATACCCCTGTCTCCACTGGGTCGCTGACACTGAGTTCACATCAAACAATACAGTATGGTAATTGACGGCAGAAAGCTAGTTTCTCGCATACTGAGGGTATGCTAAAGATTTCCTGTTAATTTCACATCTTTAGATCATTTATCGACGCTGACATCACTGAGTCAAATGGGAAAACCCTGCAGTGACTGGCGCGCTCATTTCCCACCCTTTGGAAATAACCATGGTCATCAAGTCACTCTTTATTTTACGTGGAAGAATAAAGTATGTAATAAGGAGGATAATAAAGATATAGTTACATGGTATGGTCCTTGCACTACACATCCGGTCCTCTCCACTTTCAGTTTACTTAATAACGAAGGCTGGTGGAGAGGAGGGAGGAGGGTAACCCACATTTGGATCATTGGGTAAGTCTCATTGAACGTGTGTGCGCACACTGAGTGGCAGGAGCAGCAATAAGTTCCTTCGGCGCAAAGTTTCTCCCTCAGAAAGTTAAATGGCTAAATATAAGCCCTGGGTGTTGTGGTGCTTTATTTTGATCGGTTTCATTTCCATTGTTGGGCTGGTGTACCTGTGTTTCACCTCGTTTCTGGACAGAAGATGTTCCAGCGGCAGCTTCACGCGTGCGGCCGTGTCCGCAGACTCTCAAGTTTGCTCGGAGATTGGCAGGTACGTTTTCGTCTGATAAAGTCTTCTTTAGAGAGAAAAGCTGTTGTTAGTCCTGGGGGAAAAAAATCAGTACTGAATTTGACTAGAATTTGTCTTGACCTTAATGCTTTTTAGAAATTGGAAGGGTTTATTTTTCTTCCTTTCTTTCTTTCTCTTTCTTTCTTTCTTTTCTTTTCTTTTTCTTTTTCTTTTTTGTAGTTCTTAAATACAGTATTTTCATTTTATGCATATGTTTGCTCATGTTGCATGTAGTAGGGCTGTGGTTGTGTGTGTGGTGCTGCTCTTTTCTAAACTCGGCAGCTACTAATTTTCATTGTTGAGTCAGTGTGCGTCTGGCCACACTCACCAATTAGTCACCAAACAATAAAAAAGCAGGGTAAGGACTACTTGGTCAGTTAGCGTGTGAACCAACCATGACGGTAGAAAGCTGTAGTGGTGTGCTTTGTTTGAGTTTCGGACCGTGAGACTAGTGTTGTTTTGGCGCAGCAGAAGTGTTTACCTTTTGTTTAACCATCTCCATTTCCTTTTAGGATATTTCAGTTTATGATTCCCCTTTTGTATAGCTCATAGAGCGGTGTAGCCACCTCTATGTACCTTTATGTTGGGTCATTTTATAATTATTACAAATGTAATAATGTAACTGCGTGTAACAATTGACAGTATTGTTTTGACAGAACTATTAGACTGCACCATCCTACTCTGATAAAAAGCTGAACTGAGCAATGCGATAAGCTGTTTAAGAGATTTAATGGGCTGTGAAGAATAAAGATAATACCTGCAGATCAGTAAGCAGGCAGGCCACTGATTCTCCTCTCCGCTTGTGCTTGTAGCTGTAACTGATATTAGTCTTTGTGATTGAAGGTCCGCCTTCTTTCTATAATGTCCCCTGTGGTTAAGTTATTTGTTCTGAACAATCAATCAATCAGTACAGTAACTCCAAATAAAAATGAATGGATGATTTTATTTTTCCCCACTAAAGGAAAAAGGTGTGAGTACCTCTTTCCTTCCTTTTGTTTTCACAAAAGCAGATAGATATATTTCCCCTTGTTCTCTGCCAAAGTTTAAAAGAGGTTAATTTCCCACTTCAAAGCCGAAACAATAAATATGTTCAGACAGGTAAAAGCGTCAGGCACTATGCCAACAAGGCGCAAGTTCACATAATCAAAGAAACGACACACGTCAGCTTTCTGTTGTTTAGTCATACCGACCCTGTTCTTTTACAATAGATGTGAAACAAATGATTAGAGACTATTGTATCTCTTTGTGTTCACCATTCACTGCGGACTGATACGTTATGAAGGTCCAGTTTGTTCTTTCAAACTTAATAGTGTTTCAGTCCCACTTAACTGAGTCAGGACATAGGGGAAATGTATAGGGGCATAGGGGAAAAACACTATAAACTCACAGTGTTGCGTCAACCTCTAAGCTATCAGAATATCACTTTATCCAGCTGCAGATGCACAGTGCTTTGTGTGCAAGTCAATTCTTCACTGTTCTTCAAGAGCTGTGATATCAGTGTATACTCCCCAGGCAGCTGCGTTTACTGCCTGCTCTGCGTTGCTTACACTCAAAGATCTGTAAGCTTGTCGGTCATTCTGTCAGATCCCATTCACTCTCTCTGGCCTGACATCAGGACCAAAACATTCCCAACACTGTCTTCTGTTGTCGCTCAGTGACTAACTTGATCCCACGCCACCCTCCTGGTGAAAAGACCCATTCATGGTTTTTCAGAGGCGCTCCAAACTGAAGTTGTTTGTGACATAATTAGGTTATATAATGTAACTGAGAAATATGAGTTGCAAATTTTTTTAAATGACAGGTTACCTCATGAGTCAAGTAAAAAGAAAAAACAACCACACACACACACACACACACACACACACACAGAGAGAGAGAGAGAGAGAGAGAGAGAGAGAGAGAGAGAGAGAGAGACCACCATGGTCAGCGACTTCCTGGTATGTTACCTGAGGCCGACCTCAAACAGCAGGATGTGGTTTGAACATGCCTCCTGGCATTCGTCACCTACTGTGGCAATTTAAATTGATGATCGAAGTTTCAGCCAAAAGTTAAAAGAGGTACACAGCTTTGTGTAAGTGGGCGAATTTGTTAGCGGAAGTAGTGACTAAATGTGTGTTTACACATTTCCCATAAATACAGTGGTCTTGTCTTCCAGGAATATGCTTCAGCAGGGTGGGTCAGCAGTAGATGGCGCCATTGCAGCTCTCCTGTGCACATCTGTGGTCAATCCTCAGAGCATGGGAATTGGAGGGGGCTCTATAATAACTATAAGAAACAAGAGAGGTGAGTCCTCTATTGTCATATGCATGGATTAAATTTTGTTTCTTCTTAGCAGTGATTGATTGGGCCAGTCATTCTAATTTCTCATCCATTTTAAGGAAATGTTAAAGTCTACAACTTCAGAGAGACTGTCCCGCAGTCATTCAAGCCAAACCTGTTGAAGGAGTGTCCCACTACATTCCAACTTTCCACAGGTAGGCAGTTTTAGCTATCAATATCTGGTAAGAGATTTTGTCCTCACACTTTATCACATTGCAAAAATGTGTTTTCATTGATGGTTTGGTCTTTCCATTTATTAAATTTGAAGTATCCTCTTAGTAGAAAATTTGCTTGTAGTGGCGTTGAACATATAAGCTCTATATAAACATGGACTAAGTGGTTGAGGATACAAAACAAATTATTATTATGAGTCGGCTTGAGGGCTTTTTAAAAGACAATGTGCTAATGATAACTTATGATAAGAAGTCAAACCCAATGTCTTTCATTATCTTTATATGAACCAGACCCCCTACAAGAGCTTAAAATTACATTTTACTGTGTCAGTAATTTATGAAATGTTTCTACAGTGATGTTAACTTAAATTATTACTGCTCTTGTTGTGTTGGTAAAGTTAGACATTCTTCATCAATTAACATTTTGTTATCTTTTCAAGACAAAAACACTGCAGCAGTTTTCCACCACTTGTCTAATTCAGCTGCACTATTTTTCCCACTTTTACACTGAAGGTAGCCAGTGGATCGGCATTCCCGGAGAGCTGCGAGGCTATGAGGCAGTTCACAAACAGTACGGGAAGCTGCCCTGGGCCAAGCTGTTTGAGCCAACAATTAAACTAGCTAGGGACGGTATCCCTCTGCCAGCCTTTCTGGGAAGATTCTTGACCTTGCCCCTTGTGAAAAACCTCATACAAGAATCATCTCTGTGGTACACCTTTTCAATTACTGCTTTGTGACAAACATTTTTAAAAATGATTAATGTTTGCAAAGAAAACTTTTAGTTTTAAGTCACATGTTCGATGGTGCCAATGAACTAAAAGCATTTGTAATCCTTGCTGGAGCCTATTTCATGCAGCTGTCACTGCAGAAATCCTGGAGCAAAGGCCTCTCCCCTATAAATCCCTGTTTTAACTAATTTCGTGATAGCTTTATGTAACCTCTTGGTTAAAAATTGACTTGGAGAATTTAACTTTACACATTGCGTAATAGTTTAGCCCAGTTGCCACGCTCATGTTCTCAGTGAAGTATTGTTTTTTTTAATGACAAAAAGGTGCACACTGTTTTTCTTAGCGTGATATTTAAGAACCAGGATTTACCAGAGCAGAGACAAAGGTAGCATTAACCTTCAATCAAAAATGTTTGTGGGAAGTGTTTCATTAAAAAAAAAAAGAAAAAAAAGCAGCCAGGGATCGGGTGTCATGGGGAAAAACCTGAAAGAATGCATTTGATTTATGGATGCCTGGCCTGCTTTCCAAAAGTGTGTGCAATAGCAGAGAGAAAATAATCCATACTTAGAAAGCTTTTAGAATCACATTATGCACTTATAGCTATAAACAGTGCAGCATTATCAGATGCAAATCTGGATTTCTGTGAGCCAGAAGAGGAAAACTGTTGTAAACACCATTAGACCAAATTCAACTATTAAACAATCTCAGAAAACATATCAACTAATAGGTGGAAAGATGGGGCACTGCATAGATGATCAGAGCACTCATTGCCTTCGGGGTAGGTGTGTTCACTGAAAGGGAATGATTATCTTTGTGTTTGTCAGTCACTCTCTATGACGGGGTTGCTCCTGTTGATGGACTGAGTACAGTTTTGTGCATGTGGGTGTTTGAGTCACACGCTCAGCTCTAGGTTAAGGGTCAATAATGAGTCTTGTTTAGGCTGAACATTATCCAGCATTTCTTTTGATTTGGGTGTCACTGACATACGCTGTAGTACTTTCAAGGTTTTAACAGTGCTTTTAGAGGGCATTAATTTCATGTCAGTGCCATTTGGTCAGTGTGTTGCATTCCTAATGCATCCAGGGTCTCACCTGGTGCAGTACACTGATATCAGATATGGCAATTAGTCAGGCACTGGAGCTGCTGTTGTCTCCCTTTTCAGAGTTAGAAATGCCTTGAAGTTTGTTATTGGTATGTCTTGTGCTCTTATGTCTTGATTGATCATTTGATCCTACAGCTTTTAAACTGAAAATAACAAAAGGGTTTTTTTTGTTTTTTTTTTAATTCGTAGTTTTTTAGTATTACCCTTATGCACCCTGTGTTAGTTTACTTCCTGTTTAATGTTGAAGGTTACTTCATCGTCTTTTCTAAATCTCCCTAATGTTCCAGTTGTCTTTTTGGATTGAGTTTAATAATCTGAATAAATAAAATAAGAAAATAAAAGACCCTTATTAAACTGTCAGCTATTGTGTCCACTGAAGAGCATTTCCCTGAACTGTGATTGCCCTTGTTAATTTCTTATTGTGTCAGTGCAGCACGCCACTAATCAGACGAGAGCTTGAATGTCATTTCAGTTTATTCTGTCTGCAGATACTGTACATGCAATGGATCTACCAAATGTTTTTCTCTAACTGCCCAAAAATTAGATGCTCTTCATCTTTGTCACAAGTATAAACACACACTTAAGAACTGAGAAGCAATTTTAATGTCCAGTGTCTTTTTCAAACACACATGTTAAACAGTCCTAATCCTGGTGGGAATAAAATAAGCAAATCCCAAGATTTTAGAACTAGTTTTAAAACAAACATGTCTTATAGCTGCAGATACCACACAGGACAGATCTTGAGCCATTCTTCCTTGCAGAAATGCTTTAGCTCTACCATATTCTTAGGATGCATGGTGTGTACTGCTTTGACCCTTCATCAGTTTTTGATTTTGACAGCTCTGTCTCTTTTTCTCTGCTTCCTTTGTTGTTAAGTATGTGATTGTGTTTTCTTTGGTTTTTTTTTTCTCCAGTGAAATTTTATGCCACAAGAACAAAACTGTTCTGAGCACAGGAGACATCCTAAAGTTTCCTAAACTTGCAGAAACCATGGAAACCATTGCAGAGAAAGGAGCAGATGACTTCTACACTGGCAAGATTGGGCAGGACTTAATCCAGGACATAAAAGCTGCAGGTTGGTGCAATGTCAGCATTGGCAGCCTGAGGGGGTGTATTTTAAAAGGAATTAATTGAAAAGGAAACATGCCTCGTATTCATTGTAAGGAAAAGGAAAACAAATATAATTTAGGGCAAAGTTTTTTTTTATATGTTCTACATATTTGTTTTAGGTGGGACATTGACAGTGGAGGATTTGAAGTCATTCCAGGTGCAGGTCAAAGATGCTTGGACTGTTCCTCTGGGAGATGCTAAACTGTACATCCCTCCACCACCTGCTGGGGGCGCCCTGCTCGCCTTCATTCTCAAAGTCATGGAAGGTCTCACGTTTTGTGTGATTTTTGGACCAAGCCGCTGTTACACCTGGATGAAATTCCAGTCGCTTTGTACACTGTTATTGAAAAAGAAGTAGTAAAAATATTCCTTAGATCACAAGAGTTTAAAAAGATCATCACTGTCTAATTTTTCTGCAGGGTTCTCGCTGACTTCAAACTCCCTGGTTGGTGACAAGAAGATTCAGATGTACCATCATTTTATAGAGGCAGTTAAATTTGCTAATGGACAGAAGAAGAGCATTTATGATCCGATGTTTAATAACGACAAGGTTGGGATCTGAAATATCCTTTTCTTAGTGTTATTAGGGAAATTTTTAATATAAAGGCAACAAATTAAGTTCTTCAACAGATCATAAAAGATGCTGTACTCTGCACAGCCGCACTGTTTCCCACAGTTCTGTTAAGGATTTTAGTGTCTTTGAGCTTATTGTTTTGTTCTCATTGTTTAACATCACTCCTACTTCATGTCTGGGTGTATAATATATATTATTTTATATATTTTGTATTATAGTTGTTCCAAAATAACAAGCAAAACAGCAAATTAACAAGAACAGGATAAAAGCAATCTCAGAGTTTACAATCCCAATTCCAAAAAAGTTAGGACACTGTGTGAATCGCAAATAAAAACAGAATGCAATGATTTGCAAATCTCATAAACCCATATTTTATTCACAATAGAACATAGAAATAAAATGTCTGAACTGAGACATTTTACCATTTCGTGAAAAATATTAGCTCATTTTAAATTTGGCAGCAATAAAAAGTTGGAATGGGGGCAACCATTAGTGGTATAAGTGGTAGAAAAAAAGACCCAGGAAAGCTTCCAGAAATAATTCACCATGCCATCCTCAAATGCAGGTTAAAGCTCTATCATGCAAAGAAGATGCCATATGTGAACATGATCCAGAAACACCGCTGTCTTCTCTGGGCCAAAGCTCATTTAAAATGCGCTGAGGCAAAGTGGAAAACAAATTTAAATTAAATTCTTTTTGGAAAACATGGACACCACATCCTTTGGACTGAAGAGCAGAGGGACCATCCGGTTTGTTATCAGTGCTCAGTTCAAAACCCTGCATCTCTGATAGTATGGGGGTGCATCAGTGCCTATGGAATTGGCAGCTTGCACATCTGGAAAGGCACCCTCAATGCTGAAAGGTATATACCGGTTTTAGACTCCCATCCAGACAACGTCTTTTTCAGGGAAGGCCTTGCATATTTCAGCTGCTGAAGTGGTCTGCCTGCAGTCCAGACCTTTCACCAACTGAAAACATTTGGCTCGTCATGAAACAGGAAATATAACAACGAGAACTTAGGACTGTTGAGCAGCTAGAATCTTATATCTCCCAAAAATCCAGCAGCTGGTTTTGGCAGTTCCCAGATGTTTACAGACTGCTGTTAAAAGAAGAGGGGATGCTACACAGTGGTAAACATGGCCCAGTCCCAACTTTTTTTAAATATGTTGCTGGCTTCAAACTCAAAATGACCTCTTTTTTTTTTCTTAAAATGGTGGATTTTTTCAGTTTAGATATTTGATTTGTTTTCTATGTTCTATTGTGAAAACAATGTTTGACATTTGCAAATCATTGCATTCTGTTTTACATTTTACACAGCACCCCAACTTTTTGGAATTCGGACTGTAGAGCTCAAACCAGAAACATCTTGGTTATTTTAAAGATGTTTAACGATATTCTTCTTTCAGTGCGCAGATCACTTGATTGATCCCACCTTCATTGATCGCATCAGGAAGATGATTTCTCCAAGCAGGACCTATGACAACTCTTACTACAACATCACGCCTTCCTCAGATCACACTGGGACGACACATGTGTCTGTCCTGGATGAAGATGGTCTGGCGGTCTCTGCCACGAGCACAATAAACCAAATGTGAGCAGGAAGAGTTGTATTATAGGAAATACACTAAGATAAGGTGCATCCAATCCCTCAGCTGACTGAGTACCTTTTGTTCTGTAGATTTGGAGGGGCGGTTTACTCTCGACGTACAGGCATCATCCTCAACAATGAGCTAGCTGACTTTTGCGGGAGAGCAGACACACTGAGGACAGGTAAAGTTACAGACATGAACAGAGCATATGACAACTAAATTAAAGACATTTCATAATGTCATAACTGAGTCCAATTTCTGTCTCATATTGAGCGTAATTGTATTTTTACGTAGGAGAACGGCCTCCCTCCTCAATGACCCCAGTAATACTGGAGTCAAAGTCTGGAGGGATTCTTGTGATTGGTGGATCAGGAGGAAGCCTGATTACAACAGCAATGGCCTTGGTAATTCAATAATGAAACTCTGTTTGTTTCCTTGTTTGTCTGCTTCCATGTCGTTTACTTACAGTTCTTTTATCCTTGCAGTCTATAATAAATCACCAGTGGCTGGGGATGAACTTGAAAGATGCCATTGCTGAGCGCATAATCTTTGTCGACTCAGAGAACAATGTAAATTTTGAACCTGGTTTTGAAGAGGTGAAGTATTCCCCTTTATCCTCACTGTCCATTAATGATATTCAAATTCACTAGCCTATCTATTGAAAAAAAAAAAAAAAATCTATAATAATGGATTCTGAAGGAGATTAGCAGGCCATAATCCTACAAAGTCAGATTTAATTTATCTGTAATCTCTTAAGGAAAAGCGGTATTAATTTTTTCTCTGTGTGTGCTGTGTACCCTCAGTCTGTGAGAAAAGGCCTAAAAGAACGTTTTGGACACAAAACTGGGAACTGGAGATACTTTGTCAATGTGGTCAATGCTGTGGAAAAGGAGAACAACTGTATTGCGGCTGTATCTGACAGCAGGAAGATGGGAATGTCAGCTGGATACTGACCATGAGGACGCGCAACCTTTCCACTAAAATCTGCCCTTTAGACTAACTGACCCTCCAGCCTTAAAAGTAATAGTATGTGCTGCAGCATTGACAACAAAAGGTGAGCAAACGGTGCTGTGGCTCCTTTCAAATGGGGCAATCAGGAAACTACTCACCTTAGAGGATAACTCCATTTTATAATAATGTCATTTCTATAACAGTATAAAAAAGTAATTGCTGAAATCTTTACCACTGGCAGTGTGGATAAAACAAAAAAGAAGTGAACTGGGTCAGGAAACATGAGTGGTGAGATCCAGTCAATCCAGACTATAGAAACTAGTTTATTTAGAGGTGAAATTTCCAGTAAATACTCAAAAATGGAATTTCATTTATATTTTCATCAACTACACGTATGCGAATATTAGGAAAAAGGCACATACTGGTGCCAGTCGAGTGCCTGTAAGCTGTTGCAGAAAGGTGCCCTGAGATGATGTAATAAATGTGACAGACTGTTTGTATTGAACTTTGCTTTCATCCATGTAGCAACCTTTCCACCTTGTGCAGGTGTTGACAAGTTTTTGCATATGTTTTTTTTTTTAACGCAATCATTGAGAATTCTAATAAAAGCAGACAGATAAGAATACAGTTACTGTGTGTACCAGAAATCTCGGCACGTGCACAACTACAGCAAGTTCGAGACAAAGTTCATCTAAGAAAGTGGTCTCTAAAGTGTTGTGAATGTTTGCACCAGTTGGATGATGAATGTTCTGTCTTAAGTAAATATCCGCTTGCATGTTTTTATGGCACTGGCCTCGATGACAGTTGCCAAAGAGGACGATGACTTTAATTCTTTTGTCAAAGAATTATCATTACAGCCACAAAGGTGGTCACATCCTTCATGCACTGTAGGACCAATGTGTACTATGTGTGTCTGCTAAATCAGTTATTGTCATTTATTGTTTTATTTTCCTGATTGAAATAAGTAATTCTTTGGGAGAAATGTTTACTAAAGATGAGCAATTTTTTTAAAGTGGCATCCTGACTGGTATGCTGGCAGCTTAACAAACAGAGAACTTTTACTGTGACCTTAAAGATTTAACTTTATGTGAAACAGCCTAATTGTAGTAAGTCCAAAATTATACCCCCAAAAATGTAAGTATATTTGAAAACACCTAAATATTTTGTATTTTTTTAATGTTTTTATGGACATATTTTGTATTGTTTGTAATAAAAATCCTTCTAAAACACAAACCATGCTTTGTTTTGCCCAGCCAATCACTTTTCTACATTTCTTTAAACACGTATTCCTGGTTGTTAGTATAGTCTGACAAGAATAATTCTACTTCATGTTTTCCCCTTTTGCCTTATACTTTTATACAGAGCAGCACTGGAACAAAGAAAGCAGTAATGAGATACGTTTCAGTAGAGAAACTTATGAATTAGTAATGATTTTTTAAGTGGATTCTGCTCCGTTCTCCTTTGAGGCACTAGAGGAGAGTTATGAGAACATGCAAATTTTACTCTGTGTGAGGCTCCACTGTCTTTGTTGTATGACAAATGAGTTAATCTGGGTAAGTTGCAACTTCGCGACTTCAGTGTCATGATCTTGCCCTCTTTGTATAAATAACAACCACTTAAAGAGAGCCATCATTTTAAAGTGTGCAGAAATCGTCTTTCCACTAATGGCCTCTCACTCAGAGCAGAGCAGTTAAATAATCCTGTGATGACTCGACACACTTTCACTCACAAAGTCCCTTGATGAGACAAATTATCTCAACAGCAGTTAGAGGCTTTTATTACATCAATTTTTGTGTCATCATATGTATCTGTCACAATGCCATTCGAGGCAATGAGTCAAATAAAAACTACATGTAGACTCTGCTATACACAGAGAATTGGGGGTTTTTTTTTCATGCCTAAAGGGTTAGTAAATTGGTCTTTCTGAGTTGCATAATTCTGAAGTTAATCATATGTGGAAGTTAGACTTTGCTTAATTGGGCCCTAAAGGAAAATTCCAGATTCTGTAAAGACATTATTTTTTGCATTCAACCTCTTCTCAGAGCTGTTGTAACCACAGCAGGTAACAACTCAAAACAATTTTAAAATTTTGGCATGTTAAATGTAATATTGACACACAGTGTGGTTGCACTCTCTTTCTAGTGCCTGTAATTCTCCACCTGCTTCCTCCACTGAAAAGCAAAACTGCCAAAAGACTGTAATGGTTGACAGGGAAGAGAAGACCCAAATACAGGATAACAGAGACAGATAAAAGTCCAAAATACATAACTGGAATCCCAGGCTAGAGGTTCTATGTGGAAGATCAACAATTCAGGCAAAGGGCAAAAGAGGAAGGAATACAAGGAATACTAATATGGAAATCAGTTACTGTGCTCCACTGTGAAAAGTGAAAACTGTTCTATTTTTGTTGTTCTGTTTTCTTTTCTTTTAATTTTTTTAAAAATCATAAATTAGGTCAGGTTCAGTAAGAGCCTCCATGTGTAGGAACATATCTTTGTGAGAAAATGATGTGCTCTCTGAGGCCTACATCAAAGAATCCAAGCATCAACATGGATATTGCAGTGTAAAAGAGTTTCACTTTAATGATCACACACGCAGACATTAAATCATACCACTCAGCGGGCAGGTCTCCCCCTGCAGGAGACTTTTGGCTTTAAATTTTATTTATGTAAAATAAAACCATTTTAAGTGCATCCTTTGTCCAGCCTTGAGAAAGGTTGTGAAAAATAATGCAGTGTCCGTGCTTTGGTCCAGGCTGGAATATTTAAGCAACGAGGACCATACTTTTTTTCTGGTATTTGTAAGCATGGTGATATTAGCCTGCTTTGAGTGCCAGTAGTTTAGTGAAGGATAAAGATCTGCAAAATTCCTTACTTCAGCTGTACAGAAACTGTAGGCTAGTAATAATTAGTAACTGTCTGCATGCTAAGAAACAGCAAGCTTCAGTTTGAATGTAACCAAGAACTTCAAATGGACTCTTGAGCCTGGCTCCAAAAGCAAGTCAAGATTTTTACACTTGTTATAAAAAGCCGTTTTGGTTTCTATATCTAATTTCTCTGTATCAATTTGTGGAAGATGGAGATGAATTTCTTTTTTTAATTGTATTGAAGCTTGAAGCTATGCATTACCTGACAGGAGTGGGCCCTTTGAACTTGTTCAGTGTTCTTGTTCTATAAGAGTCAGCTTAGAGTCCATGGAAAAACAACCTTACTGATCACTTGATCATAGCTAGCCAGAAGCATAAGACTAATGTCTAATTTATGCTACCATGGTTGTGTCTGTTTGTGGAGGTATTTGCCTATAGAGAGCCTATTTAGAGGGGTTATCAACCACCACAAACATGCTCCCGTGCAGTCGTCCAAAATCCCACTGCAACGCTCTCTGCAGGTAGACGGGAAGCACGAAGTTGCCCACGGACTGCCAACGGACTACAACTGCTGAACCATAATTTCCCCATAAGAAGCTGCTTAGGACCCCCCACACCAGCATGGGGCCCCCAAGAGCATTTGAAAGTCACTCAAGACAGGCTGATAAATGCATTTTTGTTGTGTCTGTGTTGTATCCCTAGAAATCATACAACCTAAAGCAAAATATTTTGATAAATATGTTAACAATCTGACAGCTTAATACTAGTGGTTTAATCATTTCCGCTGCCTGTGTCAGAGCTGGGGTCACGTTCATACTCAGTGTAACTGTTTGCAAGTAGGTCACGACAAGTAAAAAGGATTTATCCCTCTCAGGGTGAAAAGTGAAAAAAGAAAAACAGAGGAAGAAAAAAGCAGCAGACAAAAGGATGCTTCCATTAGTAATTACAGTATCTTATCATAAATTTAGTTAGTTAAACAGAAGCATCAAACGGGCCTTCATTTTTAGGTTTGGTAACCGTGTTAACCCATTGTTAGCTCACTAGTCAGTTAAGAGCCTAGTAAACATATGTGGTCTTCATGTGTGAATCACTTTCCTAAATAGCCTTGATCACTTTACATATTATAATGTAAAATATTGCAGTACCTAGTTAACATGGTAGACTGGTATCACCTGCATATTAACTCACCTCCATATTTGCTGTGGGAAATGGGCACTAATTTGGGAGCGGTTTTGTCTTTCACAATTGCTGTGAGCCAATGGCTGTGATTGGGTTGGGTTAATTGAAGATAGGTGTATTTGATTGCACTCACACTGTAGTCTACTTATATTCCACACTGCAAACACTGCTGTTATATTTTCTGTTTCTCTGTGCAGATATGTTATATGACCCAGGCTTAGGATGGTTTAGATGAATGTTTATAGTAGTAGTTTGCTGCTGTTCTGTGTATTGTATAATTAAGATGCAGTTGAATATCTGGTTATATTTTCTGTCTCCCTGTGCAGGCCAGGGCCTACCATATCCTGCAGCTTAAAGGCAGAGTTGGCTTGCTGAGGCTGGGATGATTACCGGCCTACTATGTACAGGGTGGTGAGTCTGGGAGGACAACTGCTGTTCCCCGTTGAAGTTGTCAGCATGTAGAGTGTAGCTGATTTGTGGTGTAGCTGGCCCTGGCCTTGGACTGTGTGTTTTATTCCTTTTGCAAGTGGGACACTGGACTGTTTTATTCCTCAACTTTTATGTGATGGATATTGTAGCTGGGATTGTTTCCCACTGATCCTATTGATCTCTAATAAATTATATATTAAAAATTTACTGATTGTCATCTTTTGTCCACAGCTGAGACTGTTGGTCAGACCTAGAATCTGTGTGTTACACTAGTTAGACTGCAAATATGACTTGTTACTGATTAGACTGCTTTTCTCTGTAATGAAACATGGCCACGGATTTCTGAACTAAGGGAATGCTAGTCACATAATAATGGGATATCCTTGGATCCATGGCTAATCCTGTAGTGCCAGGTTGAATCTCATTTGTTTGTGACTTGCACTGTCTCATTATGCACATTATCATTTGGGGGTCTTTTCTTCAGCTGATCACAATACAGCAGGTGAGTTTTCAACAAGGGGTTATTTCCAATAGATCAATATGGATATCCGTATTACTGACAGATACATTAACGTGTAATGTGACATGAAATGGGTAAAGTTTTTTTAATCCTTCTCTGCAAATGAAGAGCACCTTTCTTAATGAATAGGTTGTATTATTATTTATTGGATTTTCCTATATGAGTTTCTGTTTTTACATTTGCAATTTATGTGACATTTAGGTTTATGTTAAATGGTGATTGTTCTGCCCTTTTGCACATTTCAAAAGCAATAAAATAATTAACTTGTTTTGTCTGCTGGTTTATTTCTTCCTTTCCAGCACACTAGTAAGCCCTGGTAATGGTTGTCTTAGATGTACAATTCACAAACCATCAAACATGGACAATATATAGTTATTAGTGTTGCTCAGTTGGATGGTAGGTGATGGGTTTAACTGGGGGGGCCCTTACAAGGTCCCATAACACCTTGGGCTGTCCCTGCACTTGATTCATGTCCTTAGTAAACACTTGATGGTGTTAGTTGCTAGATTCACATCTTACATTTGATACAGGATTATGTTTATTTTGTAAATTATGGTCCCATTTGGAGTCTAATAAACTAGGGTAAGCTATAGGGCCAGCCTGTTGTGTGACTGACAAGTTGCTGCCCTATGAGTGTGCAGAATCTCTTGGTATCTTAGCCAGTTCCATCCCTCTCTTATATCTGATGTCAAAACACCAAGATGGCATCATGGCTTAATTTTGTAAACAGTTTATGATCCAAGCATGGTCAAGTATTGCTACAAAGGAAAAAAGAGAGAGAGATCATGGAAACAGCCAAACTAGACAGCTACAGGTTTCAAAAGTTGCTTTTTATTTATTGTTAAATAAATATGTCTGGTAGAGAATAATTCAGTTTTGTGTTAAAACATTGTTTCTACCACATGTGAGGCAGTCATCAATAGCAAAAAAAAAAAAAAAAAAAAAAATTAAAATTTAAATTTTTTTA
>VUQS01052020.1:2356-17639 GCA_015108495.1 Heterochromis multidens | reverse complement strand
CCAGCTCACAGTTTGGATTCAGGAGACAGACACCCTCTCTACTTTTAAGATTAGGCTTAAAACTTTCCTTGTTGATAAAGCTTATAGTTAGGGCTGGATCAGGTGACCCTGAATCCTCCCTTAGTTACGCTGCAATAGGCTTAGGCTGCTGGGGGTTTCCCATGATACACTGAGCGTTTCTCTTTTTCTCACCTCTGTTCACCCACCATGTGTTTTTACACCTCTCTGCATTTAATGAGGTATTATTAATCTCTGGCTCTCTTCCACAGCATGTCTTTCTCCCCTCACCCCCAACCGGTCGCGGCGGATGGCTGCCCCTCCCTGAGCCTGGTTCCGCCGGAGGTTTCTTCCTGTTAAAAGGGAGTTTTTCCTTCCCACTGTTGCCAAGTGCTTGCTCATAGGGGGTCGTTTGATTGTTGGGGTTTCTCTGTATTATTGTAGGGTTTTTACCTTACGATATAAAGCGCCTTGAGGCGACTTTTGTTGTGATTTGGCGCTATATAAATAAAATTGAATTGAATTGAATTGAATGAAAAGTTCCACCAACATAAACCAATATGAACAAAAAAGTACCAATTACTACTTCTAATTCCTAAAAAATGCATTAGGACAATGTTTATACAATACAGAGCAAAGCTCCACCATGGAAGCTATCGGCAGTTTTTCTAGTATTTTCTAGTATTATTTTATATTTATATATATTTTTTATATATAAGCCTGAAGCATGTGTTGTCATTGTATCTTAGAAAATACTGAGCTGGGAAACTGAATGACCTAGCTGAGTTTTGATCTTGGTTCTTTTATATCCACATTGGTTAAACCAAAATATTATATACTACATGCTTTTGTAGTACACAATGGGTGTCTGTGAGAACCTCACCATATGCCGGGCAGTGAAGCACCGCCGGGCCACCCGAAACCCTTGCAGCTGCTAGCGTTGGTCCTGTTATTGTAGCACTCAGTTCACAACCACATGCAGGACAAGTGAGAGATACAGAGCATTTGTGTTGTCATTCCAGGGCTGCGTTAAGAAAGCTCTGACTTTAAGGTGGAGTTACCCTAACAATGACCTGGCCTGTGGAATAACTGTCTGAGCACTGGCAGCTGTATTGAGCTAAGTGGATAAGAAGGTAAAAAAAAAAAAGTTAAGTAACACAACTATTAACTATATACATGATTATATGACTATCTTTGACTAAATAGGTTGCTTTACTTTTATCCTGCTGTTGCAACCAAGTCTAGAAAGCCAGAGTTTGGTGTTTCAAACTCTCAGGCAGATAAGAACGAGGTTAGTACTTCTAAGTTCATCCTCTACCTGCTCAGCTCTAAGTGTACAGTAAGAGCAACCCTCCAGCTCAGAATCACACAGCAGTTTTTCTGAGTATTATTGAAAGTAAATTTAAGATTATTTTCAGAGAGGCATATTGCACATGTTGTTGATGTATCTGGATCTGCTGTCTAGCAACAATGAGGTAATAAGAAACAGACTTGTTTTTAAGCTCGGTGCCAGAAAGCAAGGAGCTGGGTTGCATAATAAGGGGTCATTACAAAAAAATTAACAAAATGATGAGATATCTGAAAAGCTATTGCTTGTGCTTTTAAAGTAAGCTCTGTACAGCCAGCTTTAATGACAGACAATACGTACAATCAAAGGTATACCGCTGTCAATTTTATGACAAATTTCACTGGTGGCAAAGAGCAGCAGCAGCAATGAAGTCAGCCCAAAAGTCTAGTTTGATCAATTTAACTACTACTATGCATCATTAAGAGGTCAAACTCCTGAAGAATCCCCAAAACAGACTGCTTTCTCATTTATAAGGCATTCATTTTAGTAGTCAAAGCTACATTAAATTGCCAGATTATTGAATGGAGTCCATATACTACATAGATACTTAAAAAGCGACCACAACCCTAATGGCACTGTGAGGAGCCAACTGTCTCCTCCCCTTGCCCCCTCTCAGCATATCTTTTACAAACATTATTTATTTGTGGCCTTTTTCTGCTCTTGCGTATGTGCTGGACGGCGTGGGCGCACCAATCTGATGCACGCACTGCCAATGTTCTGATAATTCTATAATACACAATATGAAATACAACAGAAGAATAATAAGTCACGGCAGGCAGGTCAAAACAAACTTATCGACCAGTAATCTCCCTTATTAAGTATACTGAGTCTAGGGAAACTCTGTAAGCTAGCAGCCCCGAGATAGTAACGCTTTTCTTAAGCTGAGTTTGAACGTTGACGAGATTTTACTTTACATGAAATACAGCGTAATAAAGTCGCGTTAAACGAGCTTTAGTTTTTTCTAGGTTTATTACTTTATTTACTTTATTAGTCATTTTCTTCGTGGTCAAAAAAAAAAAAATTAAATTAAAAAAAAAAAAAATGGACAGCTTAAGCCACTCACCCCTGCTGGAAGTGAAAAGAATGGGCTCGCTCCTCATCTTAAAGTCAAGCTCATCTAATCCCCCCTCCCGAGCAGGCGCGTGCCCAGCGGCTTCCTGGCAGCGGTAAAAATCCACACAGGCTTGCAGTTGTCTTCTATACCTCCTCTTTCAACCTCCGACTGTCCTTTTCCTAGCAAACCGGCGGCCACTGAACCGTCTTTTTTTTTTTCCCCTTTCAAACTTTTTCCCCGGATCTTTGTCCTCCTCCCAACTCCCTCCCTGTTCCTTCTCTCCTCCCCTCTCCTTAACCAAAAGTCTCTATGCGCCTCTCCCTCCCTCCCTCGCCCGGAATCTTCCTGCACGGATAGCTCTGCTGCATTTATCACTTTACGAGGATATATAGATTTTTCTTTTGGTTTTATTTATAATCTTCATTTTGTTTTATTCCCGGAAATTATGTGAATGCAGAATGAAAGCAGAGCGATATACATTAGATATCATTACTGATAGCACAAATCTGCCCTTAATATACTTCAAATTGGAAAATATTTACTGGTTTCCATTATTCCATTACGTTCTCTTCGTGTGTGTGTGTGTGTGTGTGTGTATTAGATATATATTATATATTTATATAGCTTTTTTATACTCGTGTTTTTACATATACTTTGATCACACTTACATTGAATTTATTTGTCCATTAAAGGACATTTGCTTAGAATACATAAAAAATATCACTAGAATTATGTGAAAATGTATCACATCACTAGCAACAGCTGCTGACTCCTGTAGCCCAGAAGTTGCACATGGTGAGCAACACTTCACATAGTCTTACCTGTAGGTGAGGGTGACTTTTTAATGTGAGAATTCTAGAATTCCCACTGTAACTGGGCCAGTGGTGTTGATTACAGGGCATTTTGTTTCCTAGTTCGGTCACTCCATGGCACAAATTCGGGGTAAAATTCACAAAAATTGACACAGCTTTTGTGCATGTTGACACCTTTAGATCCACACTGTACACAAAAAAATGACCTGCAGTCTTTTTCACCTTGGTTGTTTGTAGTAGTAAAGCATGTCAATGCAAGTCATTTCATTTTTGAGGGGGAAAAACACAAGCCTAAACCAGCTTCATTGACACTTTAGTTTAAGCCATATATACATCACTGACAGAAAACAACATTTTAAGAAAGAATGGACGCCTTCACTAATTACAGTACACTCCTGCTGATCCCTACCTCACAGTCCCCAGGGGCAAACAGGAGCAAATCTGAGTTCAATATCCCATCTGCCATCAGGGGAGGAGGAAGAGGGGGAGACAGACTCACGCTACCCAATAGCATTTTTGTCTTTGTTTTTGTTCAGGACTTCCCTTTTTTCAGTGTGGAACTTGAGACTGTGAGGAAGGGAACAGTGTGCAGTGTGGAGAGAAAGAATAATGTGCTGGATCACCTTTCAGTTTCACCAGTTCAAGGTGAACCACAGAATGGCAGAGGTTGTTGAAGTGTGTTTCCCTAAAGAATAATCAACATAATGACTTCTCAGCTTCAAGCGGCCACTACAGGAAATGCAGTTTTTGACACTTCTGCATTGGCTTCATTTTTTATCCCCACAGGTTGCTGCCACACATTCAGATTGAGTCTAGTATTCAAAACTGTACAGGACAGACATTTTTATGTTGTACTATTATCCATTGCCAAAACAATCATATTAAAACTCCATGAATGTGCTGAATGTTGTTGTAACATTACCATATGCATTAGCTTGGTGGACAGCATGAATAAACAGACAGGCATGGTTGTGCATTGTTAGTCTATAAGTACTATGCAAATCTTTGTGGATCCACATCTATATGTTATAGCTATGTACTGTCGCCAGGGGGCGTTGTCAAAAATATGTGGAATAACTGCTACTAAATAACTCCTTTAGCTTAGGCCCTATAGTGGAGGAGACAAAGTCAAAATATACAATTAACTTCTTTGTAGTTGAGGGAAGCCAAGTGTTACAAACATGGTCCAACTTTTCAACCAGTTACAGTTCAATCTAAACATAGTCTCATTCCCATCAGGCTTCACACAATTGGACTTTTGGACATACACAAGTCCGTCCCCATAGCCTCTTTGTATTCAATTCTCACAATCCCTTTCTCTGAGTAGCCAGAGAGCTATGAAAATGGAGGAAAAACACTGGACTACTAATCCTGTGATATGATGCCACTGACATTCCACTGGGTGATACACTTTTTTGGGGTTCCAAAAAAACTAACTAATGATCCCTTACACAGTACACACAGTGATTTGATCCACCGTTGGTATGAAAGTTTGGAGAAGATAGTGCAGCTTTATTTTCTCTCTTTGTTTGAGATATAACTTTTCTTTTCAGAAGTATGAGTTGCTTATTTTTAAAATCTTCTTCACTCACACTCACAGGGTGGCTGCCAATTTTCCTCAGGCAATAGAGCCTTGAGTTCAACACGAAAGACAGCAAAGGGCCACACACATACAAAAAGATTGTTATCAGAGACAATTGCTTTGGACACGCCTGTCAAAATGAACAGCAGGCCAACGTAGACCTAAAAACTCTTTGGATTTTATTACACTTACAACTCACTTTGCTGGTACCAAATACTTTTGAGCTTAAAACACAGGAGGTATGTTGGTCCACTGCGAGGCAGTATGCAGGCCAGATGACACTAAAGTCAGTTAATTGCAGTAGACAAATCTAGTGGGAGGATTTCTGCTTGAGCAATGAGATTCTTATGAGGGTGAGATATGAGATGGAGAGACAGCTTGTGGTGAGTATGTGTGTGATTAAGTGCTAAGTGATGAAAGGATGGATGGGTTACAGTGAAAAAGCATCCAAATGTATATTCTTCACTCAAGTTTAGAGTCTCACACACACTTTTCTTTTGGGTAATGTGAATGCGTAAGTGTGATCCCATTGAAATCACATACTGGATGGAAGTTAACTTGGCTCTGCTCATTTAAAAGTCAACAGTGACATCAGTCTTTTTCCCACTGACTGTTATTAAATCTAATAGAGATGGAGATACTGTAATAACTTGGACACTTCAAGTACACTGTCAAGTTATTCAGACACACTATTGAGAAAAAATACACATACATCTTAAAACTGACTATGAAACATTGATGGTTTTAATTTGAATTAATACCACCTCTCCCATGTGAGGCATTTTGCTTATTTGTACTTTTGTACTTTGTTTCAGAGATATCCATGTTGACCCATTAGGCTTTTCTACATATTATATTCTGTGCATGACAATCTCTGAATAGGGGCATTGTCATCAGGATTACCACTGAAGCAAATATTGGGTTTTTTGTGACAAGAAAATAGGTTTGTGTGACTGGACACATATTACATACTGTATATGCTTGGCTTTAAAAGGCGAATTGTAATTTTAGATTAAATGTGATTGATTTTTTTCCTTAAAACAATCAATCAAATCTTTATTTCAAACATATAAGTAACAAGTGTTAACCATTTCCCGTTCGAAAAGGAGTAGGAGGAAACAAATGTTTATTAATTCCTATCCTTATCTAGCTCATCTTATATACCTGTTTTGATTATAGAATCTAAAATATACATGTATGCTATAAATAAATATGCCTATGTAATACACAAATTCATGTTATATTAATATATCAATTTTTATACATTGATCTATAAATATTTTACTACACCGATCCAAAAGTATTACTTTTTATAATGTCATAAAGCCCTATTCATGCAGGCCTATTGATCACTACGTGACCCCTTGATAATCACTAGTTGCTAGGGGAAAAGTGTGTATTCCTTGACCGGTTGGCAAGTGGTTGCTGGAGGTTGCTTGCTGTCACTAGCATGAAATTGGTCACAAAGAGGTGTACAGTGCTGCACTGAAAACCTCTTTTTGATAGCTTTGGTAACTAGCATGTTGAGCGGGCGCCAGTATAGTTTGCATGGAAGAAGCCCACTTCTCTGCAAACCTTCACAAACTACTCACCAAGCGATAGAGAAACTGTAAAATGTGCAACTGAAATCGGAAACTGAGAACATTTGCCTTCAGAGTAAAAGCTGTACCTTTTAAAAAAAACTGTTGATTCCAGCGGTAAATGCACAACCTTTCTCTGTTTCTGGTTTGCATCACACTTATTGAAGTTTCACTACAGCTCGAGAGTAAATGGCAAGTGTTTGCAGACAAGATGGAATCTTCAATGCAACTTCAGGTGACCGCAGCAATCTGATAGCAACAAAGCAATCACAAGGAGGTTTTTGGTGCAGCACCCTCTTTACAACCATTTTCACCTGGCCATAGCCAGTAACCGCTCGCCAATTGGTCAGTGAATACACAGTTTTTCCCTAGCAACCAGCCAGGGGGTTGCTGACTTGTCTCCATGCCTGTGTGGCTGAGGCCTAGGCAGTGAGGTGATTGCTCTATTGCTAAATGAAAAGGCATCAGTGGAGGTACGGCAGGCCCAGAGTTAGCAGAAAAACACCTATATACATAGATGAAAGCAGGTCTTACATACTTTGGTTTCAGGCTTTTCAAAAAAGAAATTTGAGTCATTACATGCTGCGCCTTGACCATGGCAAATATTGTACTGTAAAGCTGTTAGCTTGACCTTCACTTTGTCTGAATAGCCTTATCTCACCTAGAAATTGTATGTATATTTTGAAAATATGCACTCATACTGTGTGTGTGTGATATATCTATAAGCTGGTCCACTGGAAATTATTGTTGAATGAGGAATTCTAGAAATGAGTGTGCTTGCTTGGTACGGTGACCCTGTCCACTCAGTCTGTGAAGACCTGTGGTTAATGGGCTTCTCTAGTTTATTTTGTAGACATTACAGCTGTCTTTGTGTTACTTTAGCAAGGCTAAATCTGTTTTGGGCTTATGGTACCCTAGTTGAAAAATATGGCAAATGGGCTGGTTCTTATATAGTTTTCTTCTATACTTGAGCATTCAAAGCACTTTATACAACATGCCTCTTTTTTTCTACATTGGAGTGCTTTCTACCTAACATTCACACTCCAATGAATGCACTGGGAGCAATTCAGGGTTCAGTATCTTGACCAAGAATACTTTGACATGCAGGCTGGAGCAGCCAGGGATCGAACCATCAACTTTCCAATTAGTAGATGACCTGCGCTACCTCCTGAGCCACACCCACCCCATGGTGTGAGTTTAGAGTATAAACTAAAATAAATGTGTATGTTCTCCACTCTCTGACTGTGGTTGTTGTCCATGACTCTGATCAAAAGCTGGAATGATGCTATTGATATGATTCATTATTGATATATGATATTATTTTTGCACTTACAGTATGCCTGTGTGTGTGTGTGTGTGTGTGTGTGTGTGTGTGTGTGTGTGTGTGTGAGAGAGAGAGATTGTGAGATTTTGTGTTTACTCTGAGACAACGTGGCAGTAAGGGCCTCCCACAAAAAATTTAAAAAAATAAAAATCTACCCTGGGGCCTGTCACAGAGTTGTTATGCCTGTGATAGAGATTTAAAAAGAATGTCCTATAGTAATGGTTCTCTAAATGTTCCTAGAACATCCCAAACTTCCCCTTAAAGTTGCCAAATAATGTCTCCAGAACTCAACATCATAACCGTCCTTCCAGGGTCCTTCAGACAGTGGGTATGTTCTCAGTTAGTTCTTCACTAACAGAGACAATAGGAGGATATTCTCTCAATAACCAAAATGTCCTGTATGAAATGCTGTGAACTATCTATAATACCCAAAATCGAATGTCCTGTTCAAGTCATATTGGGAATGTTACTATATGGCCAAGTTAGACAACATCTGGAATGTTCTGAGTGAGTCCTCAATAAAAAAATGAACATACCCTTAAGTCACTAAGCAAACTTTGAAATGCATTTTCACTACAAAAATGGAGGGATTTAGGAGAGTTCTTAATGTTCTCTGAAGGTTTGGGACATTTGCCACCTTTAGAGAGTCTTTATGCATGGTCCCCAGAAACGTCTCCTCTGACTTGCAAATATTAATTGCCATTTTTATGGCTTTATACTCTACACTGGCTTAACAAAGAACCTTATTGTAAAGACAATACCAGTACTTTTAAATGTTTTAGGCCTATAAAAAAAACAACAAAAAAAACAGATGTAATAAATATTCAAATGCACGTATATTTCCTGAAGTTTCAAGTAGCCATGGATTTCCTTTCATTTTCTCATAACATTAAAATCTACTAGCATAAAAATTTGAGTTATGGAGTCCATTAAGATCTAAGTATGCAGTATCTTTTTTTTTTGGTGAAAATTTTATTACTGTCATCAGATAACGCAATAGAGCTTTATCAAAAATCTATAAGTAGTGATAGTTGTGTATTACACAGCACAAGACCATTTGCATTGCTATTAAAAATGTATATCCTGAATGCTTTCTACCTCACGCCACTATTGCTGTTTTTGGCACTGGACATGCCATCAGACAGAAGTCATTAACTGTGAATTTTCCTGATACTGTATTTTTCCATGAAATGTTTTCATTACATCATAATCTCCTGAAAAAAAAGAAAGAAAAAAAGCTGTATATACTGTAAGTTCTAGATTATTCCGCTTCAACCATTTCAAACAGCAACAAGGCAACTCTGCTTGGAAAACAATGAAAAACTCTATATACCACATAAGTTCAGAAGCTAAGTCACTTGATGCAAACACCCCAAGTGACAAACCCAGAGTCGCATGATAGACATCTGACTTGGAATACATAACAGTTCCCCAATCCATCCCCCATTCCAGTTATTGAATTAAGACACATGGTTTGGCTTTGGGACAAGGCTTGCCTTGTGTCTGTAAAGTGGAGAGTTACTGGTGGAGTGTGGTGCTGTCAGGGGCTGATGAGAAACCAGAGATGCATGGTCACGCCAGACTCTGTCAAACCCTGCTACTGGTACTGAATGAATGACTTTGTGTGATTCTGTATGTCATTACTCCTGTATGGATTTTTGATTAGGCAAAGTGCACACTGGAGAACAAGGTGACTGCAACAAAAAAAGTGTTTCTGGCTATGCACATCAGCTGGGTCATTACAGAGCCTTGTGGATCCTTGCTGATAATAGCCAGGGGTTGCCCCACTCTAACTGCTCTCCTGTGCTTCTGAACTCATCTGACATAACATCGGGCAAGAGAGTATTTCTTTTACTGAATTTGAGGAGACAAAGGAAATAAACTCATGACAACTCTTTTCTTTTAAAAGAAAGCTAGCCAAGTTTGTTTGTCTGTCATTTGGAATTAAGGCACCATGTAATGGGTATATAAGATGTGTTTTTTTAACTGAAAACAGCTGCTCACTGCAATTAAAGCAGTTTGATTCAAGCTGGTTTTGTAAAACATAAACCAAAACAATTAGCTAAAAAGGTGTGCTTGATTGCTATAAGTGCCCCCTTTCAAATTTTACACATTATTTCATCCATTTTTGATATGAATTATATATTACTTATGAGTTATATTATATATTAGTGCATTTGTTATTTCTAGCCTTAGTTTGTGTTGTTCTGCTTTTAGTTTTGGCAATACAGAGTTAAGTCAGAGTGCTAATCATCAATTTCACAAGAAGAAAAATATCCACATTTATCCTTTAGCACTGTCCTGAAGGTTTCTTTTTCAGAAGGCTTGTTACAATGTGGATATAAAAATAAATTCTGTCTGCGGCCAATGAAAACTATTTTGAACCCCCTTCCCAGGTTGCAACTCTGTTATCTAACCTAAACAAGGATTCCAGCCACTACTTGGGACTTGCACATTTGGAAATGGTTAAAGACTTGGTTTACTTTTCAGTAGATGGGTATATCAGAACAGCAGAACAGACTGCCTGCTGCTTCTGGAAATGACAATTATGAGAGCGATGAAACTGAACTGAAATAGTAAGGCTGCGAGCTAAAACAATGAACCAAAAAATAGTAAAAGGTTCTGCACAGCAGAGGCACACTGCAAAGTTGTGACCACAAAGAACATTTTTCACATCACACATTTGATTTGTGGTTGAAATAAAAATAATGATGAGGGCATGAATCTAATAGGAAGTGCAATGAAAATAAAGACAATGGAAAGATGTTTTGCTGCCTTAGATGTTCCTAATGCTGCCAATCATTACAGTTCAAATCATGGATGTACACTAACAAGAGGTAAGATAAGAGAAACTGTCTCAAGGATGAAAAACACTCATCTGCAATGGACTTAATAGCAGAAGGACAGTTAATGTCCCAAACACACTATCACTGTAGCTTCAGCAGTATCAGAATCCTAAGAGTTCAGGAGAGTGGACTAACTCTTCTTGACCAAGGCAATCTGTGTGTGCGTGTGTCTGGGTGTTTCCCCCTTTCCCAGATAAAAGGCTGGTATTCAAGACATGCTTGTCAAAAAAGCAGCTAACCTGAGCACCTCACAGCATGCACTAAGACATATTGCCCCCCCCATAACCCCCTCCTCACACACACACACACACACACACACACACACACACTGCTCTTTTGACTAAAATAGGATGGAAAGACTTCTCAGGGAGGGCTGCTCTGCATTTGATTTTCATGAAAATGTGTGTATACCTTCATAGCAAACATGTCGTGGGGGCACTGTGGGCACACCCACAGAGTAGCTTTGTTTTGAACATGTTCAAACTTCAACAGCAACAGTGATTTTTACACACTAAACTTGTGTATAGACTTGAGTGACTCAGACTGCACTGCTTTCTGGACTTTTCTTAGTACTTTGATATTTAAGCAAATAGAGCTAAGTGGGTCATCTGAGTTTTTTTTCTGTTTTTGCTGAATCTTTGAGCAATTTTTGTGCAAAATCATGGCATAGAGAGCAACCAGAAAGACCACAACAGCAACACATGGAATTAACCTGGAATATATCCACTATTTCTTTCCAACTAACATATAGAATATCTAATTATTTACCTGCTGATTAATCACAAGGAAGAATTGTAGGTCCTGAGGCTTTAGGTAAAGTTTAAAATACATTGAATACCACACGTTTTTTTAATGTTTCAAAGCCATTATGGTTGAATGTGGGTCAGGAATGGAGAAATTCCTCTGGATCCCAGACCTCCTGCTGTTTGTGTTACAACAGGCGCAGTACATCAATATTCACATCAAACAAGCCGTGCCGCTTTCACAACACATCCAGTAGCAGACACAGTCACTTAGTATCCTGTGTATGTTTTCACATCTTTCTATACATGATTAAATGCATGCAAGTATTTATAAAATGTCCAGATGTTTCACATTATTGCCATACAACCCATGCTCCAGGGTTAAATACTTTTTTAAGGCTCGGAAACATGGCTTGAAGAGATTTAAGTAAATCAGTATCAACTGGGCTTCACGTTGCTGGGACAGTAGTGTAAATGGTATTGTTTCATACTCACACACTTCCAATGCAGGCTCACCTTTCTTAACGGGAAGTGTATGAGGAATGCTGACGTCAAGGTGTTATAAATCTCTGGTGGCAGTGCGTCACAGTTGAGAAGTGAGCCAGCTCTAATGTCCAGGTCTGGAAGTCCCATTATCATCATCTGGGTTTCTGTGTGTGTGTGTGTGTGTGTGTGTGTGTGGTAGGCAGGCAATACTCGAGTGCAGCTGGTCATGACTACAATCCTACCTATACAGTTGATGCATATGGTTGTGTAGGTGTGTGTTTGTGCAAAGATTCCATGAAACTCCTAGATGTGGCAGAATATTATATAATATGATTTACATGTGAATTTATTTTTACAACTTTATATATGGTGTTTATGTATGGTGTTCTTGTTGGTTACAATCAAAAGATTACTTAAATAATATTGGCCTATATAATCCTAATTAAGCACCACTGCATAGGTCACTGATGAAACAAATATTTAACATTACTACTGCATCAATGTATGAGAACAATCTTAGTGTTAGAAAAAAATGAGCCAATGCAAACTGTGCAGGTTTTTTCAGTTTCATTTATTCCATATGAGCCTTTTTGAATGTTTGAAAGGCAGATTAAAAAGCGGAAACATCTTTAGATGAATTTCTCAACAAATGTGTTGCTTAACTGTTGAAAATGAACTTGATATAAATTCTAAGAAGCAGTTTATGTAATTTTTGTTTTTATCTGTTATCAAGAATCAAACTGAAACAAATTGATTCAGGGCTTTGTGAACTGAAATTGACAAAGGGATAACTTTCAGTATTCAGCCCTTATCTTTGACAAAACACTAGTAAATCTGTGGCACCACCTATATCCCCAACACACAGTGGGAATACTTGTAGAACTAGGATTTCCTCTGGGCATTTCTTTGATTGGGACCTATTGGTTGCAGTCAATCTGTATGCATTTTAAATTATTGTTTGACCATAAGAAGAGTGTTTGAAAGGCAAAATGTATCATGTATCTGAAGCAGTTTCAGACCTTTATGTACCTCACATGAAAATTTTTGTACCAGCTTTGAAATGGTGCACATACATAGGGTAACAAAACTTTTAAAGGTGATGTTCCATGGAGTGCTCACTGAGTTTTTCTTAGTGAAAGAGGGGATGTTCCATAATTTGATATTTCTACAGCAGTGTATGGAGCCACGGCCTTCATCCAGATTGAACAAGGCTACTGCTGGCAGGGAAATTAGGTCAAGAATGGACCAGGTATGGACTAGGTTTAACGGTATGGACGTCCCTGAAAACATCCAGCAGTTTAGGTACTGTGTGCGTATAATCCGACTCTTTTTTCTTTTAGGCCCTTCTCACTGCTCTCTCTCTCTCTCACATATCTGCAGGTAGAATGTCTCATTAAGCTGCTTGTTAGTAAATTTATCACACAAAAGTAGATCTAAATTAGGTTACAACTTGCTGTGTTTGTCTATATTGTCTGTCTAATACCCTGTTTTTGTAATAGGTAATAAATATTAGCTCTTTTAGCATTTTAAAAATATAATTGTCGCAGGTAACTGCTTTTAAATGTAGTTGGGGTTTTCCAAAAGGTCCAAGCTCTGCATAAACATGATCATAAAACAGATGGAAGCAATGTCCACAAGGTCCAGGTCCAGCTGGAAATGTTAACTTACCAGTAAATTGCGAAAAATAGGTTGTCTTTTCTGTTTAGTTAACTCTTCACTAATTCTATTGTTCTTATCTGGTCCATCCAAAGTTTAACTGAAGTTCAATGAGATTCTTTAAATTAAGGTTAGTTTCTAAAACTAGGATTGGTTGCACAGGCAAATTAATCACAAGAGCAGACTGTTGAATCCAAAGAGATGTCTCAGAGAACCCCCAGTGTCATCACAGGATCTGTAGGTAACTGTTGGTGTCAAAGTGCATGTGTCTACAATCAGAAAGAGCACAAATTTAACCTGCATGGTCAAGTACTACAGCTAGACTACACTTTGTCAATGAGCAAGACCAGGCCTTTGGTATAATCTCTGAATACATGAATCAAAGATGTTGTTTGGCCACAGTAATAATAGACACATTTGGCAGCGACCAAAGAGTTTTTCAGTGGATTAATGCATGTCACCCATTAAGAATGGTGATGGAAATGTTATGGTTTAGGGTTGTTTTGCTGCCTACAGGACAAAGTTGGCTTGCAGCTAATGAATCAACTATATTTTTGCGTCATATGAAAGAGTGCTTAGAGATCATTTAAAAGCCATCTGTTTGAAAGTTACATTTGAACTCGAGGTGATCCATTCGACAGGATGAGCGCTAGAACACCCACCAAGACTCAGCGTAAAAAAGATGAATTGGTGCAAAACCCAGAGTAGTGTTCCTCTGAAATGTAGGAAGATTTGAAACAGGCAGTGCATGCTAGAAAAAACCTCATATATTATGAGATGAAGACAGAATCAGGTCTATTGAAAATAGTCAGTAGTCACCACATTAATGATGACAGCCATTGTTGTGTTTGCATCTGAATGTTTCATGATATTATAAAATGATGTAGTTGCACACCTACAGCCAGTTGTCAGATCAGACTCTGGATTTCCTCTACTGAACTATTCTCTATGTTTTGCTTGTTTAATGTTGACATAAATGTGGTCATTGTGAGTCAGCATCCTCCACCCATAATCCCCTTTCTGTCAGGCTGTTTGTCCACTTGCTCATACATTTTTAATGGAGCTAACCAAACACACATGCAGACACATACAATAAAAATCTGGTGGCCATTACAAATGGCAGCATATGTACTAGTACGTCTACACACCCACACACACACCCACCCACACGCGCGCACACACACATACACTACACTCAATAAGACTTCTGAAAGGCCAGGTGGTTCAGTGAAGAATGACTGGATGGAGGATGGATTCACCAGTAAATGAGGCTTCCTGCTCAGGCCTGAACTTGATTTCTGCCCTTTAGGTTTTCTGCTCTACATGTGCATATATTACATACATTCTGTAACCTAGAGAAGTAATATGGCTTATGGCAAGAAGTGTGATTTTAATCAAGGCTGGGTACAGTACTGTGCAAAAATCTTGAGCCACCCCTTATTCCTTTATAGTTTGCTTCCCAGGAGCCAAAATTTCTTGTTTCTGCCCACAGTGAATGAGGCATGTTGTGCTTTTAGTGCTCAAATAGAGTAGAATTGTGCTATATAAGAATCAGTCCATTTGCCATTAACCAACACAGCCACCAGTGTGGGCCCCAGTATTAAATTAAATTAAATTAAATTTTATTTATATATCAGCAAGTCATAAAAGCCTTATATTGTAAGATAAAGACACTACAATAATAGAGAGAAAACCCCAACAATCAGACGACCGCCTATGAGCAAGCAATTGGTGACAGTGGGAAGGAAAAACTCCCTTTTAACAGGAAGAAACCTCTGGCAGAACCAGGTTCAGGGAGGGGCAGCCATCTACTGCGACTGGTTGGGAGTGAGGGGAGGAAGACAGGACAAAAGAC
>VUQS01051943.1:2656-23138 GCA_015108495.1 Heterochromis multidens | reverse complement strand
ACTGTTCAACTGATGCTCACGAGGGTATGGTACCACAGTGTGTTCCAACACTGCTTTTATGCAGACAGAGGGTGTTGTAAGTAATCCAGGAAAGTTGGAACACCTGTAGGAATTAGTAGCACCAGCTTTCAAGGCTTGATCAACCTCCATTGCTGCAGAACAGCTTTAAATTGTTAACCCATTTTGTGTTCCCCGAAAAAGGCCTTTTTGTATAATTCTGAAATGTACATTATTTTTCAGTTTTGGGTAACCTTACCTTTTTTTTAACCTCTGGCAGTTCACCACTCACCTTTGTGCCATTTCAAGCTATTCATTGGACTTGAACAACTTGAATTGCAATTAATAACTGGAAAAATTGGGGTTCTAAAACTTTTGACTGGTAGTGTATATTTGTGGTAATATTCGGTATGTTTTCCCCATCGGTTATGTAAACAACAGTGGCGGCCTGTAAGTAATTAAAAAAAAACAAAAACATCTCCAGTGCTTTTTTAAATACTGGATTTGTGTTGCTGATTTTATTAATAATACAATAAGCTATACTTGTGTTTTTAGTCAGGATTGCTTTTAAAGAATTCAACCCACCCTGTTGCGTCATTTCTTTACCATTTTGACCATCTCCAATCAACATAAAGACTGATCCCTTTCTAAAATTGTCTGCCTCCCTTCCAGGCATGAATAACAGAGCCAGCACACTTACAGTAGCATATTACACGGATCACACCCTGAACCAACACTTCAAATGACTGCTGTCTTGTACAAGTTATCTTGGATATTATCTTGGATACCCTCCATCCCTCTCATATGCCTGACCTGTGCAGTCTTCAGAGGTGATATTTAGTTCTTGGAATCATGACATAAAACGAATCAAATGCTGTGTGCACCCGACATCAGACACTTCATTTAAAAAAAACAAAAAACTATTATTACTATGATTTTTGTGGTTTGGTGTTATGGAATGCATGATCTTTTCATTTGGGCTCTCACTGAGTTCATCCTGACAATGTGCCCTTTCAAAAGTGGGTCAAATTTGGCCATGAGCTTGAGTTCTTACAGAAAGCGTCTATTGTTTGGTTGAGTGTGCCTGTGGACCCCTTAGAGAAAGATTTTTCGCTGCCAACCAGTGAATGCTTTCTCTTCCCCTTGGGCGTTTGTTGGTTATCAGCAGTATAGTTTTCTCCTTTCCAAATTGAAGTCCATGATATCCTTCTCTGACAATGCTGGACATTTTGCAGCAACAGTTTGAGGCCACTTCCACTGTCCTCCTTTACCAATTATTCTTGTCATTTAAGACTGTTTTACAATCCCGTAAAACACAAAACAAACCAATGAAAAAACTTTACAGACACAAACTATTGCCAGCTATGAGTCAATTGCTTTTTTTTGGTGCCTAATCTGAAATTTTAAGTGATTTTAAAGGCTTTGATGTGTGGCTACTGACTTGAGTGGTTTGAACTAAGTTTCTTCTTCACTGACTTCTTCTGTGCCTCTTTGTTTGACAGCCAGTGCACCACTTACTGCATCTTAAAGAAAATGCCTCAGTCACATTTATAGATGGAGGGTGTAAGGGGAGAGAAGAGAGGAACAACAAACAAAACATAGGAGAAATACAGAATGAAGAGTTTTTATGTGGCTTTAAAATAAACTGTATTTTAAAAGGGATATTATTTAGAAACCATCTCAGATTTGCAATGAAGTGTATAGGTGTTGCTCCTACAGAAAATAACATGGGATAGATGGCAAGTCTGGCCATTTTGAGGCAAAATTTTAAGCTTTGAGCTAAAGGTAGTATTTATTTGTAACACAAATTGTAGTGCTCTCGGTGTGAAAGTGCATTGAAGCACTTCTTGGGAGACAGGGGGTGGTTGCTCAGGCATGAGTCACCTCTTTTTCACAAGAGACTACAGTTTGAATCCCACACTGGACCAGTTATTTACACTTTCTTTGGTCATTTTTACACTTAAGTTGCAGTGTCACTTGCTACGATCTCGTTTCTTCAAAGATGTGGCCCAGGTCTGTGACTACTTGCAGTCAGTTGCTAACTTCAGAGCGACTTTGGTGCGTTAAGATCTCAATAAAAAGTCTGCTATCAGTCTGCTTTCAGTTTGAGATTTGAATTTGCGATTGGATTACATGCAACCTTTTTGTGATAATACTGTGTGGCCGTCTTTTGCAAATCTGTTACTGTCTGCAAAAACAGAAATTCTCATTAAACAGAAATTTACATTAACGACTTACATTCAGAATCCAGCCAGAACATCATGAATTTGAAACAGAAATTCAGAAATTTTGCCACAAATATTGACGTAGTTGCTGCAGGATGGTGACTTAACTGCAGAATGACATGTCATTCAATAACCTTGCATTCATAGAGGAATATAACCAAAATACAAGCAGCTGGCAACCAGTTGAGTCAAGTTGCAAAGAGATGTGTTGCAGACAAGTTGCACTTACTAGCGCAGACTGACTCAGATTGATAACAACAAAGTGACAGTCTGTTTATAAATTAGATGCCATTTATTTGCAAATCTTCAGCAATCTGTCTGCGAGTGAGTGCAGTCAGTCCAAGTCAGACTGTGACAGTTTGGAGACAGGTTGCCTCCCGCCAGGTGACCTGTGCAATCACCTTCCGATCGAAAGTGGTCTGTTGAGAGTTGGCCATTGCAACTAGTAATCAGTCACCCAATGTGAAGAAATTCACTGCAGTCACCAGGCAACCACTGATTTTTTTTTTCCTAGTTGCGAGGAGGTTACTGTCTTATATTTACTTTAGTGTGACTGAGCCATTAATGAAATCACCCAAATCAAACACTCCCACAAAGTTGCGTCACCTACAGGTGCCTGCTGTTTCTGGTTAAATGCTAAGTGGATGCTATAACTCTGATTTCCATGTTTGTGTTGGAACATTTTACTTCTGGGTAGTGTCTACAATATCTCTGCTGTTTTTAACTAAGCAAAAAACTCACAGAATGACATAAGTGCAACAATCAAGGATGTATTAAGCTGAATACTAGAATAAAAAATCGTGACTGTGCACTTGAGCAAAGATTGTTCCCCAAATTACAACAGCTGTGTTTTCCTTACTGGCCTCGCCTCGTGCAGGATTTATCTCTTGTCCCTTCCTCAGAATAGAGAGTCTGCCAATGAGTGTGTAATAAATGGAAGTTCCTTTGTTGTAAAGTGCACAGAACATCAAATACATGCCAAAGTCTTTTAGAAATATGAAATGTGCTGTCTTCCAGATACTAAATTCCTGGAGACCTGTTGACCTGTGGAAGAATGCAGTTCTGTCTTTCAGGACATATTGGCATTTGAGGTATATGGTGCCTCTCTCTGTAGATTCAATGGACACAATAAATTTGATCTAAAGCCCCGATTAGATAATGCAGCGGGAGCTCCATTTCAGAGATTTTGGCAGCTAACCCGGAAGAAGAGCTTTTTGGATGTTATATAACAAGCCTTTTAAAAGAAATTCAGTGAAGAAACGAGAGGACACCTTGTGTGTCTCATCAGATCTGCTCTTTGTTCCCTCTTGGATCAAATGGGATGATTTGGCACTCTCCCTAGATGAAAACTTTAAATCCCATACACAGCAGTTTCCAAACTTTTCAAAATGGTTCCTTTTCTGACAGAAGATGTTACAGAACAGGGATTACCTCTGGTCTCTCTTCTTGCTCCTTTATGCTGATAATGGCGGCTTTAACTGTCAGTGTCTCTTGGCCTGGGCTTACCGGATGATCTTGGGGTGCAGGTTTTCATATGTAAATGTAACAAATAAGCAGCAAAGCCTATTAAGGCAACGGGGATAAAGAGGTGGTAGAAAGTAACAAGGAGCTACACATGCACACGCACACACACACACACACACACACACACACACACACACACACACACACATACAAGACATAACCTTTTAATTAGCTGGAGTATGGCCTTTTCTCTGTTCGGTTCATTCCTGAATTGAGTGAGTACAAAAATGCAAGGACGTCTTAAGAAAGAATCAAAAAAATTAATTTTTTTCCTTAGTGGTAGCATATTACACATTTTCCTAATTTGTAGTGAACTCAAAAGAAGCACTACAACAAACATGCATGAAAATATGGCTTATGCCAAATACTGTTGCTTTTCATATTCATTAATTGAAAATGTAGCAGCACTTAACAGCCATGGAGATATGTAAGCCTGACAGGCAACTTTAAATGAGGCTAACTGATTCCTTCAAAGCAGTGGCAGTCCATAAAAATACAACGATCCTTGAAAATAAAAATCCCATGTCCAGAGTTTCATCAAGAAACGGCAGTAAGGCATGACTGTGGAAGTCAAGTAAAGATCTGGGAGACTAAGATAAAATTGCTTGTCTGCAGGACAGAAATGCAAAGCAAAAAGTATCAGTGCACGACAGCAGCATGGTTTCCCTGACACAGAAGTGGTGGTGTTGATGCCCAAATAGGATGCGTCACCAGAAGGAGACCATACATGTGACCTTATCAAAGCAGCATCCAGATAAGCCCGTGCCCTTTTGGGAACAGATAAAGTTAGAATTCAGTTTACTGGTCACAATCAGCAAAACTCACTTTGAAGGTCAAAAAGAGCAGAATTTCATGAAAAGAATACCTTGCCAACTTTTAAGTATAGTGGTGGAAAAAATTCTTTGTGGTTGTGCAGAAACTAGAGAGAGGGAAGAATGGATCTAAAAGCACTGTAGAAAGTGTAGCTTAGAAAGTGCCTGTATGCCTTGGTGTATGGAAATGTAGTAGTCAATTTATAAGTAAAAAAAATCTTGCTGACTTTCCTCTGCTCATGGTCTGTTACTGGACTGGCACATGAAAACAGACAGGCTCAGCAGGGAAGAAGTCAGATACGGAGTAACTCACCTGTCAATATCATTATTAGTGTCTTACATCTATTTTTTTTTGGTCGCTTTATGCTTTTAATCTTTGTCTCTCTCCCTAAATGTCTTTTCCCTAATTAAATTTGTCTTATAGTATTTTAACACTTTGGTATGCGTTAGGGGATTCATATTAATGATATCAAACACATAGCTTAGCTGAATTGGCTGTATTTCAAACTTCTTGAGCAGCTTTAAGAAATAAATGCAAAAAACATTCAGGGAAATAGCTTGATACAAACAAAACAGAGAAATACTTGATGTTTAATATGGATCATTTCTATATTTTACACAACAGCATCAACAAAAACTTAAATATCTTTGCTATCTAAACTTAGGGATGTTTTTACTTAGTACAAGTCTACTTTTGTCCCAAAGTGGAGATTAGCGAGTTTGTAAATTGATAATGGGTGCCTGTGACTGTGTTTTTGTAGTGTAAAAAGAAGTGGCACAAACAGTAGAAGTTACACAAGGATTCAAGTGAAGTTATTTGTTAATTTCCATTTAAATGAACAGTGTCTGGAGTTTGGTAATAGCGTGGATTTTTACAGCACTGTGACTCTGTATTATATACACACACAAGAGTCTTTTTCTTTGTAGTCGATTTAATAAATATTTTCTGGGTTTTGTATTTTATTCTTTCCTGTCTAATTACTTTTAGTGTAACCTTCTCTGCTGCTGCAGTGTCCTGAATACTTTTTTTGTTAAGGAGACTCATTAGTTTTTACTGTGGCTACAAAAAGCCTCATTCTAGACCTTTTATTGTGCCGTATTATTTTAATTAAAGATTTTTTTTCTTTCTGCAAAGGTTGTCAGGTTGGCATCTCTATAACAATGAGAGCTTGTTTTCTCCTAACCTTCACCTGAACAAGCCTGGCATTTTAAATTCCTGCTCTAAATCCTTCAATACACATCAGCTACAGAACTGCACAACGTCTTCGCCACCCGAGGGTGCGTTCATTGCATATCTTAAGAGCCAAAACAGTGGATGAAGAAAAAGGGAATGTAAATTCTCTTAGGATTTTAAAGGAATCACAGCAATATATTCAATTCAAGTCAACTGTATTTACAGTATTTTGCAAAGGTCTTGAGCTAGCCCTCATTTCAAAGGAAGAAGTGGCAGGCCTAAAAAACTATCTACAGCAGATGAACAATATCTGAAAGTCATGTCCTTAAGAAGCAGGAAAAAATCCAGCAAAGACCTGACACAGGACCTGGCTCTTCAGCTGATCCAGCTACTATTTGTTGAAGCCTCATCAGAAATGGTCTCAGTGTAAGGGTGGCTGTCAAGAAGACATTCTTAAGGAAGGGAAACAGGGAGAAAAGGCTGAGGTATGCCAAATGACACAAGAACTGGATTGAACATCAGTGGCAACAGGTCTTATGGAGTGATGAATCCAATTTTGAAATTTGTGGTTCAAATTGTCAGTATGTGCAGAGGAGGTCAGGAGAGAACAGTGAGTGTTCACAGCCATTAGTCTCAGTCAGTGGTGTTTGGGATCTTGTCAAGATTGATGGATAGACATACCTTGATAGAAAAACACACCGTGAAACACTGTCAGTCATGGATTGACCTCCTCAGAGCCTGGACCTCAACAGTGTGGGATCATCTTGATAGCGAATGGAAAAAAATGCAGCCAACATCCAAAGAAGAGCTTTGAATGTGCTGCAAGAAGCCTGGAGAACTATTCCTGAAGACTACTTAAAGAAATGACAAGAAAGCTGCCTAAGAGAGTTCATGCTGTGTTGAAGAATAAAATGAACTTTACTTCTTCATGGGAATGTATCTGATCATAGTAGACTGGGTAGTTGTCATAAATCCTAGTAACTTATTCAGAGTGTTTCAGTGTTTCTGGAAATTCAATATCAGGAAATAACTGCAGTCATAAGGTTAACATTTGTAGTTTTGACTGACAGCTGAACAGCTTTTGTGAATTCTAGTAGAGACATTTATGTTTCCCTTGTGAGAAATATTTATCAGAATTATTAATTTTTTATTATTTATGATTTTTTTCATCATTGTTTTTTTTAGCGTCATCATAAGATCAAATACCTATAAAACTGCATACCCACCAGTCCTAGCTGTTGCCTAGTATTGAGTACTTTTTATTTGTTTTTAGCATGCTATCCATAAAATCCAGAAAAACTTATATGTATATTCTTACCATCAGATGTGTCAGCAGAACTGCTGCTCCAAACAGGGCTGTTTGCATAGCTACGGGCTTGTTCAATAATTAAGATCAAGACCTTGATCTTTTCTTGACCTCAACCTGCATTGACTCCAAATAGAGAACACTTGTACAGGGATGTTATTTTTAGATGACGGGTTTGATAGTTTGATGGCTATAGTATATAGTAGTTCTCCATCCATGAGGGCATTGGAGTGGAATTGCATGCGTGCTTATGTGTCGAGTGTTTTCACTTGTGCACATACTGACTCACTGTGTGCTGTCTCATCTGCTATGCTCGATTAAGTCACCTCTCATCTCACAGGCTGTAACCTCTGCTTCCAAAATGTCGACATCCCACCCTGACAGTCAGTGTGCTTTCTGTAAGGACAGCTCTGTTCTTCTCTTTAGTGGCTCTTTTTGGTTTTTCTTTCTTTGTGTTAGGTGATACTCCAATTACTCTATTGGAGCCATATTTTGATAGTATAGACTATGTTCCATAGTATCACCTGTTGTGTTTTATGAATTAAAATACATTTGTTAAGCACAAACATTAACACTTTTTAAACAACATTATAAGCACTAGATTTTCATACCTCTGTATGACATCATTAAACTGATATTGTTTTGGACTTCCTTTTAATAAACCCCTTTTTCTCACCCAAATGTGTGTAAAACATTAGCTTCATGAAATAGTTGGATGTAGTGGAGAAAAAAATTTCTAACCATCACAACATTGCCAGTTGTGTTTAATGTCATACGTTCACTGCACATATGACTTTTTATGTATGTAACTACATAATAATTACAAAAATAGAATATTGTTATGGTGAATAAATGTAACTTTATGTAAAAAGAACAAATGACATTTAATATGCCTACTGTTAGTGTCTTTATTAATCTATTTTATGTTAAAAGAGTTGTATCATGCTTTAAAGCCTACAACCTTAAAGACATTAACTCAAGTCCTGCTTGTTCATCTTGATATATTCTGTTTATTGGCATGTACTACAATCTAGCAGAGCTTTCACAGTCCTTTGCTGCAGGCCGTCTCTGCTGTCATCGGCTTCCTGGTGAAGCACTACAGTGAGGGGACAGCTTCTTTCCACTGCTTTTAGAAGGTGCTGTGGGTGAAAATGGTTTGACAATGTATGTGGTGACTCATCAACAGCATCTACACAAATTTTGCTTACAGCAACAAGGAAGTGTTAGTTACATTTTTTGCCACCTGTAAAAGCAGTACAACTGCCAGGTTTGAATCAGACTGGATGAACAGTTAAGATGGTCGAAGAGAAAATTGACATTCAGTGATTCCTTGATTTTTTTTTTTTTTGGATAGATTTGTGCACTTAAAATAGGGACTTTTCTTGTTTCTGTTTTCTTGTCTCTTCTTTCCTCCTGCTTGTGATCTGGAATTCAGTTTTAGTATGCAGTGTTGAAAGCTGTCTCAATTCCTTAAATTCATCTGGAAGAGAGAGGAGTGAGGAGGCTTGCTGGAGAAATAATAGAGGATGCGCAGATGTAGCCTTTGAGGAAGTGTTTTTCTGAGGCATGAAAGAGGGGTGATGCACAGCTGGAATATACAACCCATGGTGGGAGGAGGACTCTGCAAATAAAAATGTCTTTGCATTTAGAGGTTTTTTTTAGTTATTTAAGATAATCAAACATTTCATATCTTATCATGTTGTGCCATGTTGGTAATTTCATTAAAAGTAGCCCTAAATACACTCACCAGTCATTTTATTAGCTATACCTTGCTAGTACTGGGTTGGGCCCCCTTTTGCCTTCAGAACTGCCTTAATTCTTCATGGCATAGATTAAACAAGGTTCTGGAAACATTCCTCAGAGATTTTGGTCCATACAGCATCACACAGTTGCTGCAGATTTGTTGGCTGCACATCCATGATGTGAATCTCCCATTCCACCACATCCCAGAGGTGCTCTATTGGATTGAGATCTGGTGACTGTGGAGGCCATTTGAGTGCAGTGAACTTGTTGTTGTGTTCAAGAAACCAGTTTGAGGTGACATGGCTTTTTTTCCTCCTGGAAGCAGCCATCAGAAGATGGGTACACTGTGGTCATAAAAGGATGGACATGGTCAGCAACAATACTCAGGTAGGCTGTGGTGTTTAAACAATGCTTAATTGGTATTAAGGGGCCCAAAGTGTGCTAAGAAAATATCCCCCACACCATTACACCACCACCACCAGCCTTAATTGTTTATACAAGGCAGGATGGATCCATGCTTTCGTGTTGTTTTCAAATTCTGACCCCACCATCTGAATGTTGCAGCAGAAAGCAAGACTCATCAGACCAGGCAACGTTTTTCCAATCTTCTATTGTCCAATTTTGGTGAGCCAGTGCGAATTGTAGCATCAGTTTCCTGTTCTTAGCAGTCAGGAGTGGCACCTGGTGTGGTCTTCTGCTGTTGTAGTCAATATGCTTCAAGGTTCGATGTGTTGTACGTTCAGAGATGCCCTTCTCTTGCATACCTTAGTTGTAACGACTGGTTATTTGAGTTACTGTTCCCCTCCTATTAGTTTAAAGCAGTCTGACCATTCTTCTCTGAACTCTGGCATCAACAAGACATTCTTGCCCAGAGATCTACCGCTCACTATTTTCTCTTTTTTGGACCATTCTCTGTAAACCCTAGAGATGGTTGTGTGGGAAAATCCCAGTAGATCAGCAGTTTCTGAAATACTCAGACCAGCCCGTCTGGCACCAACAACCATGCCATGTTCAAAGTCACTTAAATCACCTTTCTTCCTCATTCTGATGCTCAGTTTAAACTTCAGCAGTTCGTCTTGACCATGTCTACATGCCTAAATGCACTGAGTTGCTGCCATGTGATTGGTTGATTAGATATTTGCATTAACAAGCAGTTGAACAGATGTATCTAACAAAGTGGCCGTGAGTGTACATAAGTTGTTATGAAAAATGTTCATGTTCAATGTCATCTGATATCATAAAATACTGTAGCAGCAGGCTAGAACAAAACAAAGGACAGATAAGGTGGTTGTGCCACATTTTATATTTAATTGAGATCACTTTAAAATTATGGCTCTATTGCAAGGGTGTCTCCCTCTTTTGTTAAATGGCTGTTGCCTTGACTCCTCTCTTGGAGTCTCTTCCTCACCTTCTCCTCTCACATCTCTGGTGAAAGACACAAGAAAAGGAGCCAAGGACATTGAGGATGTACATGTACGTAAGTGGAAAACAAGAAGATTGAAGTGTCCATAAGCAACTTGACCGTGTTTGAACCTATATAATGTTTTGTTAATGTTACAGATTGTAAGTAAAACATGGATGTGGCTTCTGGGTCTGAAAAGTGAAGCCTTGTATAGAAGTCTTTGGGAAAACAGTCTTTGGCTCCCTTGCTCTATGACCTTAGTCACTCGTTTCAAGTCTTGGTGGATTTTCAACATGATCATTTTGTAACTTCTGATTGCCATAAAAGTTCAAAAGGATTATAAAGCAGTATATTCTTTAGAGTGGGCCCACCTTGTGACTGACAAGTTGCTACCCTATAAGCATCCAGTGTCCCTTATTCTCCTTGTCTCCTTAATCATATCCATATCTTGTGTCATAGTCACTGAACCACTCTGCTAATAAGCAATAAGTTAATCATTTGATGACAATCTAGGGGCATCCAGAGAGCAGTCCTGCACATACCATGTTCCAAGATATTGGCCACCAGTCATGTGAAGGAGTGCGGATTTACTTAGGCAGCTCAGCTCTTGCTTAACACTTAACAGTCTTCCAAAAGAGGGAATGAGTTGTCCCGTGGTGTTTGAAAATTCCTGCCAAACAATCCCTCGCTCTTGTATCTTTCACCCACCCTCATCACTTCCTGAAGGGTAATTTCTTAATCCTGTAGCCCTTTCAATCCCACCTCCTTCACATCTTAGTGGCCAAATCATTGGGTGGGTGGTACTGTGACACCTGCTTGTCTTGTCAGGTTTCAAACAGCAAAATGGCAAAAGTGAAAATGCTCATAGGCTTCATAATGGGACCTTATTAACCAGTGGATGCTGATGGCTACATCCATCTTTTTTAATACTGTCTCTATACTATACACAATACTATTTTTATTCATTTCATTTTCAGTTCATTCATTTGATGCATGTCAAATAGGAAAAAATAATGTTCAGGGACGTTTTCTTTTAAAAAACAAACAAAACACTTGCATATGATTTTTATTTATGGACTATGATTTTTTTTTTCTTTTTACTAGAAACAACAGACTGACATTTACAAAATATAAAACCAAAAAAACTGACCACCCTAGTTTTTTATCCTGTACCAATGTGTTATTACGTTGATTATTAGATCTGTTTTTACTGAAATATTTTCTGGAAAATGACCCACGCTTAATGATATAATTCTGTGTTATTTTTCTATTTCCTCTGACTCCCTGCTGTCAGTATTCATTTGTTCTCTTTATACAGTACATCTCTTTGGTCTTATTTTTTTGCCCGTCTGTATTTTACCCTTATCTCTTTGGTTTAGCTTATACTTGCATTGCCATATACAGTATATTTAGTTTGGTACTTTGGAGACTGCTTCATGACTACTTTTGTATGAGGCCTGTTCAGACCAGGAAGATATTTCTCACAGTGTTTTCACTTTGTTCTTCCACTGCGGCCAGGAGCACAAAACCATGCCAAGTTTAGTGTGGGAACGACAAACATCTCTTGCACCCCAGCTCAGAAGTGCCAGCGGCGTTATCACACAATGAGGCACCCTCATTTTAGCTTTAGACTGTGCTTTTATGAGGAGGATTAATTAAAAATAACACAAAGGAGATGTTAGCAGTGGCCATGTCAACATGGCTAGCAAGTCTCCTAGAGTTGCGGAAGTTTACAGAAAAGAAGAGAAAGAGAGAAACCCGTAGACAAAAAGTGTGAGCAAGAAGGAGAAATAGTGACAGGTGATAGCGGACGAAGACAGGCATACATACACGCAAAGTGACTGTAACTTAGTGCTAAAAACTGCCACAAATTACAGCACATCCACAAACCTACACTCACAAATGCTATCAGACCCTGGAGGCTGTTTAATCTTTACCAGGTATTATACTTGCAAATAGGTTTAACAAACAACAAAAAGGTTAGTGTGGTATTTCATTATGTCGATTTCAACAGAGTGATGACAACCTTTAAGTGCATTTTAGATTTGTGTCAAAATTATATATCAGATGCAGAACAATTAAACATTCTGGAAAATATACTTATTACTTTATCTGAGAGCTAGATGAGAAAGCTGGTACCATTCTTACATCTTTGAAACATTAATCTACAGCCAGGAAATTCTTAACTTACTGCCTGACTTCTTGTATTCAGTGGTGGACTATTTTTTTGGCGAGGCATAATATGACGTGTGAAGGTACAAGCGTTTGGATATGCACCGAGCATTCAGTTTCTCGGATTAACATCTTATTATGGGAGCTGCTGATAGACGGTGAGAGCTACAGATTAAATCTAATAAAAATTAAAAACTGAAATAACGGTCTGCAGCTCAAACAGTTGCGTTATGAATTCTGTAAGGTTGTATGGAAGTCAGCAGTTATGGTACATGCCTGTTTAACAACTGCAGCATAAACTTTTCAAACTTCCCTTATAGTCCTCATTCACATCTATGACCAGGAAATCATTGCTGCCAAGAATAATAATAAATAATAATCACATAAACCTGCACAAAACCAGTTTTTGTGCTAAACCACATTTGAAAATGCTATTAATATGAAAAAATAATACTTGACCATGATCTGTCAACTTGTCATAATTTTCTTTCTCTCGTTTTCCATAGGTCAGCTCAAGCTTTCAGTCATCCCGCAGAGTAAAGTGCTTGTTGTCAGTGGTGAGTCCTGTTATAGGTTGTGCACAGAGAGAGAGACACTTTTGTTGTTTATTTCTGTGAAAGTACAACCTCTGGTTGAAAAGAGTCAGTACGCTTTGTAAAAAAAAATAAAAAGAAGAATGCTCCATATATGCTCAATTAGTATGCTCAAGTTTCAACATTTGATATGTTGTATTGTTTTCAGTTAAATATAGGGTTATAAAACGACATGTTCTTCCTTGGGACTGATAAGATGATGTGGAAAATATTGAAAGGCAACTTTATTTGTATGGCACATATGATTTACAAGCAAAACGTGAAATAGTCAAAAAAAAAAATACAAATATGTATTTTTGCACCCTTTAAAAGTGGGAAATAATAATTAGATAATAATTAGATGGATGAAAATGGATAAAAAATTGTGTTCAGGGACACCAAAATAAGGGTTGAAAATTCATGTCCAGAAACTTAAATTAGTAGATTAGAAGTAGTGGCTATTTCATGAACTGTCGTGAGACTGCCTTGGATTTGCACCATATAAATGTTAAATGGCACTGTGCACCGTTCAAATTACAGTAGGCGACAGTCAGTGCCCCGATCGGTGGGCACATTAATCCAGAAAAAGCAAAGTTGTTTATTTTGGTGTCATACCAACTAGACCGAAGCACATAGCATATTTTGTGTCCCTGTTATTTCTCTGTGTCAGAGGCAATTTTCTATTTCGATTCCAATCTTTTTTTTTCTCAGCATTTGTTCTTGTGAAACAATACAACACAAGTACTAAATAAGTCCTCTAAAATGACTGTTTCATCTGTGATTCGTCTCCAGAGAAAATAATTCTTTCTCATGCAGTATTGGAGTCAGACTTGACATGATGTTTTGGTTTTGCATTGCATGAAGCATTTGTCATGAAGTGTTACTAAAGAAGAGTTAAAGGTCACCAAAAAAATGCACAGGTCACCCTAGATAGAGGTCACTTATAACAGATGGGTCAATTGTTTTTCTTATTATGTTAACCAAAACTCTGTGTAACAAGGTTTTAATTGATTGACTCATAACTTTTTCATTAGTACAATCATTGTCAAGTTCTTATAAACAAAATATCCTTTCATTCAACACAATGGCTGCTCATTTAACATTTCTTTGCCGGAAATGTTAACCTGTTTTTTACACAACATGGCCAGATGGCTATACATATGTAATATGACTAGTAATATAACTAGTAAAAAGTGTACACTTTTAGATTATATGCATTATATCACAGCTAAAAGTAACTCCTGAGTTTGGGCCACAGGGAAGCTACTTTTTTCAGCTAGGCAAACACTGCTAGAATGGATTCTGATTTAATGTTGTACCATGACAATAAAAATGCATTTGCTGGAAATGGTAAGGGCTAAGAATAGTTCATGAAAGGCTGATTTACTCACAGGAATTGCAGCTGTTTCTAGAAAGCGTGCTAATTTCCTTTTTCAGTTCTGAGCCACTGGAAATACTTTATGGTTTCTTGCAAATCATTTTCACAGCTTGTTATTTCACACGTCAGACAGCCTCTTATTTGTTCTTCACATGCTTCAATGAGAAGCAAAAACTTGGGGGCAAGTTAATAGGAATCCAACAAGCTAAACATGGCAGCCCTTTGTTATTTTGAAACATATGCTATTTGGTACATATGCTAGAAACACTTCTACATTTTCTACCCTGTGGTCCAGAAGCACATGCACACATGTTCCATGTAAACAAAACTTCTGGCTTTTGTGTACATGAACACAGCATTTATTAATATGACCACGAAGTCATTAAATGTATTCAGTGGTATTTTTACTTATTCATAGTTTTGGAGGCGAGAAACATGCTGAATGAGAGCCAGGAGCCATGTGACTCTTACGTTAAGGTATGCGCTACAGAACAGAATGCCAAAAACGCCACTGTGGCTTTTTTTGTGGACAGCTGTCAGTACTTTTTTTTTTTCGTGTTCCTTAGGTTGGCCTGTTTCCAGACTCTGATCCTCGAGAAAGACAGAAGACTCAGATGGTTCCTCGCTGTAGGAACCCCATCTTCTTACAAACATTTTACTTGTAAGAATTCAGCCACTTGCTGATCGTGGATCATTTGCATGAATGTAATAGGCCGCAATCTGTGTTGTGATACTAAAAAAGAAAAGCTGTGATTCTACCAGTATAAATATTTATGCCACATGAAAGATTATAATATATTATATATTATATTATAATATCAGTGATATAGCGATGCCATGCTTACTTAATAGCATGCAACAACTAGACAAGCACAGACATGAGAGTTAAAGTCGCAGTCCCTAGTGCCCACAGCTAAAAAGGAGCATGGGTCAGACCTGTAGCAAAGTGCAATGCTTTGCAAAATATGCAAGAAAACTGTTGCCACTAAAGGTGGAAACAACAAACTTGTTTAACCACGTGAGGCAAATTCACACCATTGCATACAGAAAGCAAGCAAGGAAGAGATACTAGCAGCTTGTGATGTGTGACCCAAAAGTAAATGAATGACTCAACCAGCATCACTGGAGCGCTTATTAATTGCATGACATTTGAAGACCAAACGGTGGATGGAAATTACTGATGCAGTTACATGGTGGAAAAGGAGGGTTAAAAAAGTTAAACCTGAGATACAACATCCCAGGCAGAAAAGATTTTTCAATTTCAGTTTTATTATGTGTAATATTGTGCAGCTCCTGATGAATTCTGAGGTTAACTTACATTACTAAACTAAAACTAAACTAAAGTGTTAAGCAGTTATTTTATACTTTTACTTAAGATTTCCATGGAAAACACAGCCTAGGCTACTTTTGTGCGTATATTTTTCTTATGCTGTGTCACTGCAATTGCACTAAAAATACTGCTGCTTTTGGCACCTTATGGCAATAGATTCACACTTTGAATTTGGTAGTCTGTCATCAATGACAGTAGTTCATTGAGAAAGAAGGATTAAAAAATGCCCTTCATTTTTGTTTCTCTAATAAATGCTGCTGCCCGCAAGCTGCAATCGCAGATAAAACATTCAGTATTTTTTTTCTGTATTGTCAGAAATATCATTATCGCAGATTTTCTTGAGATATTGTGATATAATTTTGAGGCTATATTCCCTAAAAGCAACTGTATAGACATTTTCAGTAGGCAACTAGCAACAGACGCGCTAATCAGGAGTGCATCTGTTTATGTTGAAAACAACAGATCTCTGAACTCGCAATGAACCCCGTTTGCTTTTTTCAATTTAGTCCACTTGCTCTGGTTTTCCCTTTTGTCTCTTTGCTGTGTTGAAGCAAGACCAGGCCCCAGGATAAGTGGCACATATTTTGCTCAAGTTGAAACATTTAAAATACTGATGATGATTGTAACATTAACTATCCTAAAATTTACCATGTGCTCTGTGTAAACACACAGTGAGAATTGAGAAAGTACTTGACCTAGTTTCTTTTCTTTGTTTTCAGTGTTGTCAGTGAGAGGGACCTTCATAAGAGGCTGCTCTTCACAATGTGGAAGTCTAACTCCAAAACAAGGTACCTGCTGGGAAAGTTAACAAAGGTGATGTTGTTGACGAAAATTATAATAGTAATATATAATAAAGACTTGATATTTAAACTCATGTTTAACACATGACTGTTTGAACATCTATGCACAGGCACAAAGCTTTAAGCAGTAAAATGTCATTTTATAATTAAGGCTTCTGCATGCATTGTGTGTAGTGTTTTTCGTATCTGGCAGAGGGAAAGTGTTACTCTCGCCTGCCTGCCTTAGCAGGCTTGAGCTGAAACAGGGTCATTGCTGGGGATGGAGGACACATGGTTGAATGAGTCACAATATTTGTTGTGCAATGTTGTATTTGAGAGGAGAGATGAAAAGCATTACTGTTTGTTTGAAATACTGAAGAAAACAGTAAAAATTTTCATGCTAGTCTTCACAATATTTTGCTTAAATAACTCCTGCTTTTCTACATTTAATAAAAAAAAGACTGCGACATTTAGCAAGTATTTCAGATGATACAGATGTTCTATATACTGTACAAGGGACAGACTTACATTAGTCGTCAAGTTCAGATCATGGAATGATTATAAAGATAAAGACCTTTTGGGAACAGTTTCTGGGACACAGATTAAGAGCGATTTTCTCATCTTTGGTAAGCAATTAAGCCTCATTCACACCAAATGTCTACATGGTATGAGATTGGATAAAAGCTCTGCCTGATTGCTTTGGTATCTTTTATCATTTATTAATTGCTTGGATTCCATGAGTAGTTTTCCTCAAGCAGTGGGCACTCAACTCTCCTTCTGGTGATAGGTATAACCATTAAGTTCAAGATTAGATATTCATTGTACAGAACAGCTGAGAGCCAGGGTTATTGAAGATTTAGTTGCATTTAGGAAGCTTTGTTCACACACGTAAACAGAAAACCATTTCATGCACCACAGTTGATTCTTTAGATACTCAGTAAAGAAAGGACAGTATCACAGTCCCCTAGGGTAGCATCTGTTCAGTGAATGCAGTCTGTCACTTCAGATGAACAACAATCATCTGACTGTCTCCTGCAGTAGTTCAAGGAGGTCGACCTGTTGAGTCCACTCTCATGCACCCAAGGATGGTATCTATTTATTACATTCAAAGTAATAGTCATATTTTTGCACATTGAAAGGACTGGTTTGGATCTTGTCAGTGCGTCTGCAGACATGGTCAATTCTGGTTGTTGCCAGCAATTATACCCATGGTTTCCAGGGGTGATCTTCAGCCAAAGTGCTCCTGTTGCCAAACTGATTCCTATACATGAACATAGTGATGATAACCTGCAGATAAAAGTAGGTCTTTTCTTAAATGTTAGAGTTACAATCAAGCCCAGTGATTGAGTGGTGACATATCCAGGTTGTACTCTGCCTCTCACCCCGTGTTCATAAACACGTATAGCTGATCAGATCAATAAAATTCCAATCATAATGTTGATACACACATACCTAAGTTCAGTATAAAATGATAAAAAGAACAGACAGAAATGTAGATGAGCGCTCTGAATCGTGCTTGGTTTGGATTTAAATTTTTTTTCCATTTCAATGTGCATGTATACATTATAATCCTGCATTTTTATCTTCTCTGTTCGAATCATCCTATTGTATCTAAAAAAGGTCTACATTGTACCAAATCTGCCTCGTGTGGCCTGCTGCCAGCTTTGCAGAATTGTTTATTCGCAGCTGTGGCGCGCTCAAAGCTTCGCAGTGTTTGATCAGTGCTTGACTGTATAATTTTGAAAAAAAAAAGAAGAAAAGAGATAAAAATACTGTAAGAATGAATTCTTTGGATGAGCTATAACCATTATGCATCATTTATTTTCTTAAGTAATGTGCTTTGCAGAGGTAGTTGTGATCAATCTACAAAGAACCAATTTCTTAATATGACAAGTGGCTGGCAATATAAGAGGATATAGTATTGTATATATTGGGTGTTGGTGTGAAAAGACCAACAATGCATTGATTCATCTCTCACTGCTTTTATTTCCTTTAGTACCCTGTCTTTAGCTCTCATCTCAAAGTGATTTGTTAAAATAATAAAAATCCACTAATATACAGTACATTTACATTATTAAATGCCCAACACACTCCTAAAAAAGCTTAATACTCTAGTTTAACATTGCACTATCATGAGATACAGATTGGAAAACTATTTTCAGTAAAGCATTTGGTGCACTAATGAATATTTAAATATGTTTATCACAATAAAGGAAGATGCCACAACTAAAATGGTGAAGCCATTTGATCTGTTTTTCAAGTATATACACTTGCTGCGTGGCTCCGTTGATGACAGTGCTGGTCTGTCTGTCATTGAGTGGTTTAGCTGTTTGATTAGCAGTTCTGCTACTCAAAACTGAAATATCTCAACAGCTGTCAGATTTTTGGGCATGCAATTTTGCAATTTTGCATATCACCTAGATGTGGAAACATGTACTTACACCATTCAGACACTTCCAAAAGTGTTGTCTCTTATCAAGTTGTCTCAAATCAAACATCTTGATAAGTTGTTCACCTGTTTGAAATTATTTTTGTAGCATCTGACTGTGATTGCCGCACTAGCTTCTGCGTTTTGGGAACATTTACAACTTTTTGTGCCTCTGACCACACAAACTACAAAACACTTCTATGCTGAAGACAACAGTTTAACATACATAAACAGCAAACAATGATACAGCACATATAATATTACTGTGTGGTAAAATATCTACCAGTGTTAGCTAACTTCCTTTCAGGGGCGCTGAAACTGTGAAAACAACATTGCTGACCATGTGTCAGTGGTTTCTCCCCTTTGTTAAATAATCAAGATGGCAACCACTGAAGGTGAGAAGTGTACAGCCCTCCCTGGTTAATTTTTTAAGAGTATTATACAGTACTGTGCAAAATTCTTGAGCCACCCCTAGTTTCGTTGTAGTTTCACAGGCAAATCGGAAATAGGAGCAGCAAATTATTGACGCATGTGCAAAAATCAGTGGAAATACAGTGTATAAGGCAAAAAAAGAGTTTGTAACTTTATTCTTCAACACAGCCTGAACTCTTAGGCAGCTTTCTTGTAATTTCTTTAAGTAGTCTTCAGGAATAGTTCTCCAGGCTTCTTGAAGGACATTCAAAGCTCTTCTTTGGATATTGGCTGCCTTTAGTTCCATTCGCTATCAGGATGATCCCACACTGCTTCAATAATGTTGAGGTTTGGGCTCTGAGGAGGCCAATTCATGACTGATAGTGTTCTATTGTGTATTTTTCTATCCAGGTATGTTTTTACTGCACTGGCAGTGTGTTTGGGATCATTGTCATGCTATAAAATAAAGCAGCTGCCAATCAGAAGCTTTTTAGATGGTATTGCATGGTGGATCAAAATCTGACCGTACTTTTCTGCATTTATAGTTCCAACAGTTTTGACAATATCCCCAACACCACTGGCTGAAATACAGCCCCAAACCATGACAGACACTATTTTTTAGTCCAGTTCTTGTGTAATTTGGCATACCAAATTACCATTCAGTCTTTCTCCCTGTTTCCCTTCCTCAAGAATGGCTTCTTGACAGCCACCCTTCCACTGAGACCATTTCTGATGAGGCTTCAGTGAACAGTGGATGAATCAACTTAGGGGCCAGATGCATCTTAGGTCCTGTGTCAGGTCTTTCCTGGATTTTTCCCTGTTTCTTAAGGTCATGACTTGCAGATACTGTTTATCTGCTGTAGATAGTTATTGGGTCTGCAGCTTCTTCTTTTGTCCTCCACTTGTCCAGTTTCCTCTGATTTTTAAGGAAACACTACACTATGCTTAGATATGCCAAGTTCTCAACTAATAGCTCTTTGGGAATCACCTTTTTGGTGCAAAAATACTATTTTATGTCTCTCAAACTATGTTAACATTTTATTAGATTTAACTAAAGAAATGGGAACAAGTGTGTTTTTGTGACAGGCTGCTAGTAACAAAGTGCCTAATGAGACTATTTAATATTGGTTCTTTGCTAAGTTTACTGTTATGTGTAGACATAACATTGGTTCATCCCTTGAGTTAGGTGCATTTTTAGCTTAACAAACAAAAGGACATTCCTCTGAAAA
>VUQS01051912.1:0-32443 GCA_015108495.1 Heterochromis multidens | reverse complement strand
TGATTTCATTCATTAAGGGAAAAAAGTTATCCAAACCTACCTGGCCCTGTGTGAAAAAGTAATTGCCCTATAACCTAATAACTGGTTGTGCCACCCTTGGCAGCAAGAACTGCAATCAAGTGTTTGTGATAACTGGAAATGAGTCTTTCACATCGCTGTGGAGGAATTTTGGCCCACTCTTCTTTGCAGAATTGTTTATATTCTCCTTCAGGATTTTCAGAATTCATGGTTCCATCAATTACAGCAAGTCATCCAGGTCCTGAAGCAGCAAAGCAGCAAAGCAGCCCCAGACCATCACACTACCACCACCATCTTTGACTGTTGCTATGATGTTCTTTTTATGAAACGCTGTGTTAGTTTGATACCAGATGTAACGGGACTCAAACCTTCCAAAAAGTTCAGCTTTTGTCTCATCAGTCCACAGAATATTTTCCCAAAAGTCTTGGGGATCATCAAGATAGTTTTTTGACAAATGTGAGACGAGCCTTTGTGTTCTTTTTGGTCAGCAGTGGTTTTCTCCTTGGAACTCTCCCATGGATGCCGTTTTTGGCCAGTCTCTTTCTTATTGTTGAATCATGAAGTCTGACCTTAACTGAGGCAAGTGAGATCTGTTGTTCTTTAGATGTTGTTCTGGTTTCTTTTATGACCACCTGAGAGATTACTCTTGGAATAATTCTAGTAGGTCAGCCACTCCTGGGAAGGTTGAAAGATTTCTCCATTTGTGGATAATGGCTCTCACCATGGTTTGCTGGAGTCCCAAAGCCTTAGAAATGGCTTTGTAACCCTTTCCAGACTGATAGATGTCAATGATCGTGACATTGTGTTGATCATGGCATGATGTGTTGCTTTTTGAGATCTTTTAGCCTACTTCACTTTGTCAGACAGGTTCTATTTAAGTGATTTCTTGATTCAACAGGTCTGGTAGATATTAGGCCTGGGGGTGGCTGGGGAAATTGAACTCAGCTTTTGAAAAAAATGTGGTTAAGCACAGTTAAGTAATTAACCACATTATAAGTGTGACAAGTATGCACGAAAATAAGAAGTCAGAATGGGAGCAAATACTTTTTCACAGCATTGAACACCTATGGGCAATATACTGTAGAACCACCAATTAAACCTGGACTTCTTTGGACTGTGGCAGGTGGTGCTTTGGCGTCCTCCCACAGACTTGTTCTCTCCCTAATTATGAACCTACACAGGCAGAGAACATGGAAACTCCACACAGAAAGCCCCAAGCTGGGGTTTGAACCACGAACCTTCAGTATGTCAGTAAGTAAGTAAGTAAGTGGTGTCCACTAGCTTTTCGGTCATTTTAAGATCTCCTGCATCTGTTTGCATAACTCCAGTGAGATACAGGAGTAAGCTAAAAAACAAGTTAGAGATATTTTCAAACTGATTTTTAGCTTCTCATTCATTGTACCTAGAGGATGAATCCTAGTGACTTTGTAACCCCCCTATAAAGGTCTAGAGGATGAACCAGTAGATAATTTGGTACAAACACTATTAAGCATTTTTGTAACCACATTCATTTTTAGCCATTAACTTGTCAGAATCTACCAGTGTGTTTAACACATTAAAGTTTTTAATCCCTGACTGGTGGCATTCCCATCAGCCTTTACTATTACTTTGCACTAATGTTAGCAAGCTCACATTCTAGTCATACAAGTCACAGTTTAACCATACATTCATATTCAACACTTTATACTGTATTCTTCAAGCACACCATTTACCTTACAGAACCAATGGTCAATTTAGAATCACCAATTAACCTAACATGTATGTCTTTGGGAGGAAACCTACAAAGGCACCGGGAGAACATGCAAATCCCACACAGAGGGTTTGAACCAAGAACCTTCTTACTGTGAGGTGACAGTGTTAACTGCTCCACCGCCAAGATTTTGATTAAACCAACATTACACCTACTTAGCAACATGATGCTAAAATTATCATTTTGATTATATAAGCATGTACTACATTAGAATTTAGAATTAAATTACATACACTGTTTTCTGTATTACTGTTTACTTTTAAACAAAATTGCACACTTAAATCTGCAGATTTCACATAGAAAAAGTTTTTTAAGCTTTAGGGCGTATGAAAAACTAAGTTATTACAATATTACACCTCTTAGATTTTTTAAAAGATATTCTTGAGTCATCACACTTTAAACTACTGTATGTCTACTCATTCTCTTTATTGCAAGAAATTTCCACTTTGCATAAGTAATAAGTAAGCTCAAAGTAAGTGTTTTGACATTAGCATCGTCTCGTCTCATTGGAAGATTATCCACTTGTTTCAGAAGTATAATTCAAGGACTGCAAAGAAGCTAAAACTGTGTTAATCTGGATGCATTTTGGGCTACACACAAACACAAACCGCTCACACTAATATCTCAAGCAGCTCATTCAATGGTATTTCAGTTCTTGACTCAATCAAAAAAAGCACAGCAATTTTCTGTAACGATTACCCAAAGCCAATCACACAGGCACTGATTAGTGCTTCAGCGCCTGCTTTGGCTTGATAGCGCTCATTTCAGGAAATGAAGCCATCTCTGGGAAAATAACATAGAAAAAACACACATGTGCACTCAGTCCAATAACTCACTCAATAACTCAAACGTGGCTGAAATCATGTCAAGAGAGCTGAAGAGATTTTTATTACAAACTTTATTTAGTGCCATCAGTCAGACTGCTTGTGAGTTGTCAGAATTTTGTTGACAGCAATAATGTAGCATGTGTGTGAGGGGGATAAAATAAGAAAATATTAACAATCAGTTTGCCCATTAGAAACCATTCCTTCTCTTATTTGTGTGCCATTGAGCAAATGTTTAAACTGGTAAAGCTGACTTAATTGATTGGGTAGGATAGAGTAGAGTGGTAAAGACAGAGTGAATGTGAAAGACCGGTACAAAGTTTGTGAAAAAGAGACCAAGAAAGAAAAAGTCAATGTGAGTGCATGTGCATGAGAGAGACAAGGCGAATGTGAGTGACAGAGTGTTTGCAAGGAGGATTTGCAAAGTATTGATCTGTTGACCCCATGATCACTTTGATTAAATGTCACTCTATTCAGCCAGATTCCCTCATTTAATAAGGAGCGCTGAAGTGATGGTGACGCTGCGTATCAGATTTTCCCTCTCCTTTAAGATTCTTCCTTTTTCTGCAAAGCAGTCAGCTGGACCCACCATGCTCCATTCAATTTAGTTCAACAGCCCTTTTCAAAACAACCAAGCCATCATTAAATGTGTGAAGTGCATCCAAAGCAAAGTTAGAGTATTTCTGAGTTAGATGCTTGGTGGATTGGCTCTTTTGATCTTGTGACATGAAAGCAAATCTGAGAGTTTGATACTTTTGTCAGAAATAGTATTTCATAAGATGCATTTTGGAACTTTTTCACTAATTTTACATTTCTTCTTCTTCACTTTCTTTTTCCCCCGCAGCAGAAAGTTTTAATATTGTTAGATTAGAAGTCTGGCACCTTTTAACAACTTCCACAATTTGCAAGAGCTATTTCTAGGTCTGTTATTGTCACTCAAATGTCCTAATCCTCCAAGGATGCAATGACCTGTGGAGGAAATCTGCTGGTCTGGGACTCAGAAGTGGATGGACAGATGGATAGATGTGCACAGGGATGCGTGAAAGAAGGTGCCCTGAAATTGGATTTCTCTTGCCTCAGCCTCTTAGACAAGGGAGGCAAAAAACAACAGGAAAAAACATGGGAGTTTGTGAATGGAGAAGTAGAGGAGATGGAGAGGCATCGCCAGGGGCCCTGTCAGAGAATGCGCTGAAACGTGGAGTGGCTCTTTTTTCTCTTGCCCAAATTCCACACCCCATTAGCCCACCAAACCAACAACTGGCCTTGGCCTCAAAGGTGGAGGGAGTGGCTTTGAGTGGTAGAGGCAGAAAAGGGTGACACATACCCACACACCATCCTCGAGAGGCGAGTGAGGCAGGAACGTCAAAATGAGGTCCCAGCCTGCCAGACGTAGGACGCAGAGGTACTCAAGTGAGCCAGAGAAGGAAAGAAGGATGGAGGAAGATCGGGAGGAAAGAATTGGAATAGGATACACAACTCATGATAAACACATCCATCCTCATTATTGTAATAACCCGCCTGCCACGCACCAGTGCAGCCTCGCTCGTCCCCTATCTATGTCTCTCACCATCGGTTCACTTTTTCTCCCCTCTCTCTCTCTCTCTCTCTCTCTCTCACACACATACACACACACACAAACACACACTGCTGGCAATACATTTCAAATAGAGTATCAATGCACAAAAATCCTGAATTCAAGTTTTATACACCTCCCTTCTTCTCCTATCCGTGCAGACAAACTGTCTAATCTCAGAACTGCAGAACAAAATCACTTTTCGATGCAATATTGTCAGCCAGGAGAGGTTCCACACCAATACTTCTGTTAGATTATGAGTGAATGTTTCCTGTGGCTTCCGCATTGTAAGCTCATCCTGCTTTTTCCGTGGTCCATGAGAAAAGCTGAGGGAAGCACTGGTAGGATTAGTGCACTAGCCATGGGCTTAAGTCACTAAAACACACGCTAAAACACACACAAATGCATCTTTTTGTTAATTCATCATCCTCTCGGCTCCAGTCTCGAGTAATTTAGGAGGTCCACATTGTTAACCCTAATTCTCTTCAGTGTAGTGTACTCACAGGTACAACTGTGGTGCACAACTGTTTACACTGATGGCTGACAAATTAAAGGAAAAACCAACAAAGTGTCTTAGGCCACAGTCACACAGGCCTAGAGACCAGTTGGCAACCCCCCCAACAACCTCTGGATGAATGGTTGCTGGCAGTCACAAGATGAAATTGGTCGCAGAGAGGTATACGGTGCTGCACTGAAAATCTCCTTGCAATTGTTTTGCTTGCTAGCTGCTAATGTCGAGGTCTTCCATGCAAACTACAGGCAACTCTGGCAATATGCTAGCAACCAAAGCAATCACAAGGGGTTTTACAGTGCGTCACCATATACCTCTGTGCAACCAATTTCATCTTGTGACTGCCAGCAACCTCTCACCAACTAGTCAGGGAATACACATTTTTCCCTTGCGACCTGCTGTTACCAGGGGGGTCACTGACCAGTCTCCAGGCCTACATGATTCAGGTTTTAGCAATCAATTTCACAGTGACTGCATCAACCTCCAGTAACCAGTCACCAACTAGTAAGAGGATACACATTTTTCCCTAGTGACCAGTAGTTGCCAGATGGTCAATGACCAGTCTCTAGGCCTGTGTGACTGGGGCCTTACAAAGGTATTGGGCCAACACATGTAGCTAAAACAGTTGCACTGCTCCTTGACATTGATTCTCCAAGTCCTTAAAACTCTACTGAAGGGATTGCTGACCTTCTTCCAAAAGATATTCCAGTGCTTCAATCACAGATCACGGTGTTGGAGAGAGCTGTGTAACACATTGGTCCAAAATCTCCCATAAAAGAGTGTTCAGGTTGAGATTTGGTGATTCAGAAGGCCATCATTTTCATAGTCATCAGACTGTTCAGTGACACCTCATGCCCTTTGGATGGGAGTTTTGTCATCGTGGAAGAGACTTTTACCATCAGGATGTTTCATCACGAGACAAAAGTGATCAAGCAGAAGAACTTTGTATTGATTTGAAGTGACCTTCCTTCAAAGGGGCAAATGGATGTAAATCATACCAACAAAGTGCTTTCCTGCACTGCATTACTCAACTTACACAATGACTGTCTTAGAAGTAGGGGAGACTGGGGGGAGTAACAATTTTTTATATTTTCCATCATAACTGACAACCTACTTGAAATACACTAGTCATTTTTTGAGAAAATGAACATATACTGTATATGTGCGCTAACTAATAATACAACTGATATCTTTTCACTAATAAAGATTTTAATGCAAGAAGCTGAGTGTTACAACTGCCCCCGACAACACTGAAAAAATACATCATACTAACTCATCTCAAAAAGAAAGAATCTTCAGAGTTCACATTAGTGTAGTTGTATCTAATAATGTAACTTACAAAATGTAAAAAAAAATAACTTATACTTTTAAATTTATTTAGGTGTTGGGTACTGTAGGGTGTGCATTCAAGGCAAAAATCTTTTTCTATTTTTCCAGAAATGTTGGCCACTATTCTGAAACTAACTAGATTCTAATTCTATGGATTGAATTAAAAGTATATTTTATTCAAATACTTTGATTTTCTGATGAGACAAGAACAGTTTCTAACCTAACTTATATCAATATGGATAACAGGTATTAATCAGTGTTAAAATAGGACCAGATGAAATAACAGATCTTAACAAAATAATGCAATAAGGTCGTGTGAAGAACATATGTATATATTTATTTTGGTCACACAGAAGTGTGTACATAATACCAACCATTCTAGCTAGCAAGGCCTATATTAGCATGGGCTGTTCATGAAAAAATGTAACGGATAACATAGGGATAAAATAGTGATGTAAGTTTAAATTTACAGTCATCTAACTTTTAGGTAGCAGAAGAAAAATACTGCATATTGAAAAAGTAATTTCCTTATGTTGAAATCAGTTTTGTCTTTGAGAATTTCTGCAGAAGTGAAGTAGGTCTTCACTTCTTCAATAGGCAGAGACAGAATCCTAATGAGCATGTGCAGAGTAAGTGCAATCACTCTAGCTTGTTTCTGCATTGAGGAACTGAGCGTGCCATAATTGCCCCCTGTCACTATTGTCACAGGTCTACCCTAAATTTATCCCAGAAACATCAGATGGAAAAAAAAAATCCAACCTGTTGATAAATTTGTTCTTGCACTGTTTGTGTCTCTTTGAAACTCTGCACTCCTCTACTATTTTGGTTCTTGTTATGCTTCTGTTGGTTCATCAGAGACTGAGAGTGAGGTAAAAGGGGGGAGAATAATCAATATCTCCTCCTAGCAGATCTCCATCATCTGTGTTATTATTGATATGAGTGTCTTGCAGCCTCAGGGAAGACCTGGCCCGTTGATCACAGCAACTGACACACAGAGAAGAACAAAAATAAGGGTATGAATAAAAAGAAGTATGACAGGTGGACCTAAGTATTTATTAAAAATGAGGCAAATGACAAGTCATAGGAAACCAAGTAAACAAACACTTCCTCAGAAAATGCAATATATTAGTCAAAAATACAAGAAAACAAAAAATATTATCCATCAAGTAAGATAGGGTAATAATTAAGTGATCCAGAAGGCGATGGTACAATAATCAGCACCTCTGGGCAAATCATCACGTCCCTCATCAGTATCAGCATTCACAATGATAATGGTAGGATACTTTTTTGTTTTTCTTCCCTTTATTTTTTTAATTAAAGCTATATATAAAGCTATAGTTAAAGTTGTCAGCTAAACTTTGGCTACAGTCTTAGTGAGACGTTAGACTGCAATGTGGTTGATCAGCAGTTTTTGTGCTAGTCTTTTGAGATCAGCCCAGTGTAACAGTTCCCATAGAGGAAAAAGTAAAAGAATGGCAGCAAAGAGAGAAAGTAAGAAAAGTTTTGTGCAGCTTGTGATTGAGAAAGGGCTAGAAAGTTCAGACAGCAACAGCACTCCCTCATGCTTTAGTCCAGAGTGTTGGTGAGCTCTCTGCTGGGGGTAACTGTCAGCCTGACAGCTGGTATAGATCCAATCTAACCTCACTCCGTCTGGCAGCTTTAGTAATTGTTCAAAAACAAGTGGCCCTGCCCAAGTAGAACAAGGTGTATGTATGTGTGCCTGCTGGTGATCAGGGCTTTGGATGCTTGCACAGAGCACATGGGCGAGCAATGGGGCGCCTGGCCTCTGGCTTCAACTGGTGCCAGGTGTTGGAAATCACCTGCTGATTTGTGCATAGGCTGCAAAAAAATGTTGCTACACAAATACATAATCACATAATCACACAAGGCTCAAAAGCCTACAAATCTGCCAAAAAGACTGTGAGAGTGTTAATATTTTTATACAAAGTTTAAGTTACTTTTTTCAGTGCTTATTATAATACACCTCCTTTGTGAATGACAGCTACATGAAGACAAAATGTATCACTGCACATCTCTAAGATTTTGTGCATCTAAGCCATGTATGAGTGTATTTTGTTACTCAAAAATATAAGCATGTAATACCTTAAGTTAGAGATGGAGAGACGCACAAATGTACATAGTCGAGAGGTGCACATGAAGAAGACCTTGAAGGGGAAATGTTTTAATTTACTTTGTAGATGGAGTTACAGATCTTCATGATTACACCTTTACTTGAAAGAAGTGGCATGGACATTTTTGTTCTTTAACGTTCTTTAATATTCTTAAAAGAAAGAAAAGTAAATCCTAAACGCAATTTTCAGTTTTTCTCAATTATCAGCTCAGTGTTTTCATCAACATATTTGTTCTTAATAGGCTGGCTACAAAAGGCTGATAGGATTATCAGTAAGTTTTGGCTTACTATTGAATTCAGAGAAAAGTTATTAAGGGTGTTTTTTTTTTACAAAGGATGTCAAAAGAAATAATATGCATTAATTGATATAAAAAGACAAGATACTGGATCTTTTTTTCTGCTTGCAGTACACTAGTATATTTTTTCATGAAATTCAGTGCACTCAGCAGGAGAAAAGTGCTTTTGGACCCCACTAATGTATTCAGTTTGGTTTCAGATAACATTTGCAAGAGGCTTTTCAAATTCCAAACATCACAAAAATGGGTGGTCAGACGATGTGTTTAGCATAATCAAATGTGCTTCATTACAACAGAGTATAGAAAGTATCATGGTGCACAATATCCCCTCATGCTTTTTTTATATGGTACTAGAAACAATCAATAGGCCATCAAAGTGATTTGAAAGTGATAATGTGGGTGAAGGCTGTAGGAACACTTGTGTACTTAGGCAAAGTGACTTGTTTCCATCGTGAATCCAGGGCTTAATAAAAACAAAAAGAATGATTTGATTACTTTGTTCTGGCTCTAATGATTGTCTCACTGAGTAAATACAGGAACCTTGTTGACACAGTCTGATACGGGAATATTGCAGGACAATAAAAACAGGGGAGGCTTAAGGCTGTGTTTACAGCACACTTGGGTCAGAAAAATAAGAAAAATTGGGCATCAAGAAAATAGATCAATAGGAAAAAAGAGCTTGATGTTTCAGGCAAAGTACTGTTAGTTTATGAGCTGAGATAATGTGGTAATTAAGAAACATGGTAGTTAGCTCCCAAAAAAAGAAGGCAGTAATTTGAATTCAATGCCAAACAAATGTACATTAGAGCAAGTGATACAGAACACAGAAAAAGTCCTTATTATAAAAACTGGTAAGTGTAGTGGTGCCATCAGTTGAGATATGTCACACTCAGATACTTTTCCAGATGGAGGAACCAACTTAATGCCTGCAATTCACCAGCAATGCATTCAAAGAGCAGATGTCCAAGAGCTGACCAGTGCAAAAATGCCTTTTGTGTTGTGTTCCTTTTGTGATACAGAACACAGACGGGTAAGTTGCAGTCACTGACATTTATTTCCACACACCACAAATCAAACACAACACTGGGGACTTCAAACACACTGTGTAGGTCATCAGAGCCTGTGTGATCAGTCTTCCTGTATGGGCTCTCTTTAACAACTTCAACAATAATGAAAATAAGTTGTCCTGCTTTCACTCCTCTGCTGTGATGCGTCTTCATTGTCCCAAGTTTCAGCACACTACTGCATAAAGAAGACACATAAAACTCCTGTATCAGTCAGACCCTCTCTCACTGGCCCTGTTCCCTTCAGCCACTCCTACTATTTCTCCCTTAAGGAGCTGAGCTCTAACTGAGCCCCTCCACCACAGTCACTTCTCTCCAAGTTAAATTAGATAGAACATTCATATTTATACTTTAGTTATTTTGAAAGTCCCCAAACATTACAGTTAAATTATAGTTTGCAGAATTGCTAAGCCACATTTATTGAAACCTTCCACTTGTTTTCTCAAAACTGTAAACATAAAAAAGAATTTTCAAACAGCATTCATAAAATTACTTTTAAATCTGAAAACCCCTGTTTTCAGATCACACGCACAGCCACTCAAAATTAAAAAAAAACAAAACAAAACAAAACACAGCATCAAAAACTAGAAAACAGTGTTAACAGTATGTAGCTTCAGAAAAGATGACTTACACACTTTCATTGAAAGTTGAGAAACAACTGAAAAAAACACTGAAACTCCCATACCTTATCGCACAGTGATTCTGAAAATAATCCCAACATATTTCCTGCTTTCCCCTCATTTAGCAGTTCTAAACAATCACCTAAATCTTGTATCTATCTTGTGTTCACACAATAACCCTGCCATTCACAATGCTAAACTCAAACAACCTGTCAAGTTTTGGAGTTGGAGAGCACCCATGTTAAGACACAGGCAAACTAAAAATCTAAAGAAACCAAGCTTATTTAATTGGCTTTATAACAAAAGTCCAAAGTAAACAAATGAAACAAAAAGAAATCCAAAATTGCAGGTAGGCAGAGAAAACAGAGAGCACCCCATGGGAGATGCACATATGTTTGGAATAATGGCTCAGTCACACTAGTGTATAAATAGGATGGCAACCTCCTTGCAACTAGGAAAAACTGCTCATTGCTCAGTGATTGCATTGAATTTTTCGCATTTGTCAACCGATCACAAGTAGTTACAGCGACCAAGTGGCTGCCAAGAGGATGATTATGCAACAGGCTCTGGGCAACCACTTTCAATCGCAAGTTGATTGCACAGGTTGCCTGATGGTGGGTGACCTGTCTCTAAACAATTGCCATCCGACTCAGTCTGAATGCAATCGTATTCTGGATATATTCCTATATAAAAGAATGTCTCCCAAGCACCCATGTCATTATGCAGTTAAATCGCCATCCTGCAGCAATGACATCACTATTTGTGGAGGAATTTCTGTTTTACATCTGTGAGGTTCTGGCTGGACTCTGAATGTAAGTAGTGAATGTAAATTTCTGTGTATTTAGACAACAACAGATGGCAACAGATTTGTGATTTTTATTGACTTATCACACTTAATCACTGTATTATCACAAACAGATTGCATGCAATTGCCAACTTGACCCCATTCAATCACAGAGTGATAGCAGATTGATTGTTTTATTGCTGTCTTGATGCACCAAGATGGGAACTAACTACAACTGATCACAGACTTGGTCCCTGTTATCAAAGCAACCCTTTCAAAGGCAACAAGATCCCAAGTTCCCTACAATAATTTTAGTCATGCCACAGTCTCCAACTACTGTTTTCCCTTGTGTGACTGTAGCATAGGACTATGTAAATGCAAACTGAAGGTTACTAAGCAACTTGAGACATGTGGATAATGCGACACAACTGAATGTAATTAATACAGGTGATGAGAATTAGCTGACCGTCACTGAGGAAAAGAGTAAAACTAGAACAAGCCAAATTCTCTGTGTCCTAAAGCTGTTTATTAAATCAACTGTCACTGTGTCTAATTAGGCAATTTTAGAATCATGAAAACTTGCCTTTTCATGACTGAAAGACATGACAGGCAACACATTTCACCCTGATCAACCATGCTTCCCATCTTTCATGAAGTGCATGTCATTGGAAAGGAGACACCAGTTAGCAACCGCCGAAAAAAGAATGCAAACAGACAAAGACAACCAAAGCATTTGTAAGATACTGTCTGTCTACTCCATTTCACAGTTCCATCGAGCTACACTGGCAGCATCATTCCTCTTTTTTTTAGTCATGCTGATAGCAGTACACCCTGAGTGGTAATAAAAAAACTCCACTGCTGGCTTATCCCTCTGTGCCCATATTGGTCAGCTCACAGAGCAGATGGAACCACAATGGGACACTCAAAAAAATCTTACATAGTCTTTCTGGTTCATGAGGCATAATCAGGCTGAAGTGTGAACCCAGCATAAGAGGTGATGGACAAGAAGAAGGAGGAAGAGCAAGATTAAGAACAGTAATTATACATAATAATGGAGAAACTATAATAGACTTGTTTATGATGTGACAATAACCTATGGAAAAGAAATAAAAAAAAAAAAAACTTTTTATGAGCCATATCTTAGATATAAAAAACTATAAACATTACTATCTGCTTAAGTCTGATTTCATTAGCCATCTCTGGGTCCAAACACTCCATTGCTTTCCAAAATCAAACAAACACAGAGTCTCCACTGAGAGTTAAAAATGGTCCAAATTCAGCTCCAATAAAATCATCAGTGTTCTCAGTGTTCTCGAAGGTATCATAATGAAGTTTAACGTCCAGGCATTCATGAAAAAGAGGATTTACATGGTTTAGTGGAGTTAGGAGGTAACAGGAAGTTAGCTGGCAAGTTTTCACTGTGATATGTTCTTAAACATTTCTAAGAAAAAAAAATGTTCAAACTACAGCTCTCCTGTCATTTTGGACATATAAAGATGGAAAACTAAATAGCAGTGATATTTGGAGGGTTAGTGAAGTTTGACTAGCTGACATATAATAATGTGCTACCTGGTGGCTATGGTTAGGCTAATATAAACACATAAACACAGGGAATTTAGAGGATAAGGGTTAAAATTTTTCTCAATAAAAATGAATGTTGAGGGTCCTTGATGGACAGAGACAAATGCCATCATATGGCAGAAAGAAGACAATGAAGAAAGACCAAACTTCAGAAAGTGTGTGAGATGATCCATCCACAACACGAGGTTAGTCATTAATGCGCTGCTGCATGGTTTGGATTACTCGCTATGAAAAAGTCCTGATCCTAATCTTAATATCCACACTGAAATCATAATCGGCCCAAGAGTGATTCTTTACTGAAGCGTTCAGATATTTGGTGTCCAGGCAGGGCTGGAGAGTCCAAGAATGACCACTGATTATTTTTAGGGGCTTGTTTCTTGTTTCTGCACATTAAAAAAGTGTACACAACACAGTGTGTCTACTTTTTCAACACAGTAGACACTTAGACCCTTAAACAGGGTTAAATGTCATCACTTAACAAGTGGAAAAGTTATTTCTGCATTTTTAAACATCTTTTTCCATATTGAATAATGAAGCAGGACAAAGAGTACAAGTCAGTACTAGCCGATACTCTGTGGTCACTGGGGGTTGTGGTTTACTGTATATTTTTTCATTTCTGTAGAATTGCAAGGCAACCACATGAGGGTGGACTAAACACTTTCAACAGCTACATGCCATGAACATTGTGTTTTTTATTGTTGATATAGTGTGTAATGAATTTTTTGGGTTTAAATGCAGATAAAGCTGTTCTGATCCAACTTTGGCTTTGCCAGATTCAGTTTTGTGAATAGTTTGAAAACTGGGCTCTGTGATTAGAGTTTTGATAAAAGGAGGGAAGCAAGAAATGTGTCTAAGCGATTGTGATTTTTTTTTTTCACATAAGTAAGTAAAGTTTATTTGTCACAAAATGCTTTACAGAAAATTCAGGCCGAATGAATGAACACATGAACTGAGCAAAATGACACAAAACATAAACACTACCCAAATGTCTGAAACAGATGAGTTTTAAGCTACTTTTTAAAGAAAGTCATAGAGTAAAGAGTGCAAAGAGTGAGAGGTAAGCTGTTCCAGATTTTTGGAGCTGGGTTTGCTAGGTTTGGAAGCCACAATCCCTCCAAGTTTTCAGACAGGTACGCAAGATCACAAGAAGCCCCCTATCTAAGGACATAAGAGCCCAGCTTGCAGTATAGGGGTGGAGTAATTCGATAATGTAGGTGGGGGACTCACTCCGTAAGGCCATAAAAGTAAGAACTGAGATTTTAAACAGAAATCTAAACCTAACAGGAAGCCAGTGCAAAAGCTTTAAAAGTGGGGTGATATGTGAAGATTTATGAGAGTGAGTTAAAAGCCTTACAGCAGCACTTTGGACAGATTGGAGGCGATTAAGAGATGCTTTAGTCAGACAAGAAAACGGTGCATTACAATAATCCAAGCAAGAAGAGATGAAGGCATAGACATGCATTTCCAATTCACTTTTTGAGAAAACAGTCCCGAGCAAGTAATCAGCAATATTTCTTAAATGGAAAAAACAAGAGCAGGTCAGAGACTTGATGTGACAATCAAATGTCAAAGTCTGATCAAAACTGATCCCAAGGTTCTGCATGTTCGCTTTTACAGTGGATGAAAAAGACCCCAATCGCTGTCTGATTTGGGCAGTAATGTTCTCAGGAGTGATGATTAGACACTATCTTGTCTGTGTTAAGCTGCAAAACATTATTTGCCATCCAACCTTTGACTGCATTATGACAGTCATTTAAAATGGATAAGAATTTATTTTAAAATTGCTGATAATGTGACCTAATTGGAAAATAAACTGCTTTTTAGTTTTACAGTCCTTGTTTTTCATTGAGTTATTGGATCTGTCAGGTAACATACCCTAATGTTGGACTATTAGCGGCAACCAACCAACCTAGTGACGTCATATTCTGCACTTGGACCAGATGGCACTACACATGCTCTAAAAAGTGTAACTTAAAACACTTATTTTTTCAGTCTAGTTTCAGAGACAGTGTTAAATCTGTGACAGTTTTTTAGAGTTGGGCTCCATGGTGTAAATTAGGCTTAATTAGGCTTTAATCCAGATCCTTGCACAACGCCGGATGATAGAGCAGCAACATCTCACCAAAATTTGCTCACTGAAACCAAATTCACTCTATCAGCAAAGTATGAAGTAAACCAATCCAAGACAGGTCCAGAGATCCCTACCATGTGGTTTAACTTGTGGATTAAGATCTGATGGTCAGTGGTATTAAAGGCTGAACTGAGGTCCAGCAAAACAAGGACTGAAGTGTCACCCAGCCATGAAGAGGTCATTGAGACTTTAAGGAGAGCAGTTTCAGTGGAATGTTACTTTCTGAAACCAGACTGAAAGTTATCAAGAACATTGTGCATCTCCAAAACTTTCCTTAATTGTGTCCCAACAACCTTTTCTAACATTTTGGCTATAAAAGGAAGTTTTGGGGCTTATAGCTTGTGGGTACTAAAGGTCCAGGTTTGTTTGTTTTTTTCCAATAGGGGTTGCTCAACAACCTGGTTAAAGTAGCTGGGGACGCAGCCTGACAACAAAGAGCAATTTATCAAAGATATCACAGAGAGAGCAATAGTCAAAAATTTCAAAACTGCTCTCATTGAAGGTTTTATTTGAGTTAGCATTTCAGAAACATCCTCCAAAGAAACTAGATGAAAAGAGTCCATAACTGTGGGATCATGGGATCATAACTAAATGGACTATCTGAGGGAATTATAGTTTTTCTAATGTGATATCTAGAAAAGAAATCAGAAAGTAAATGCAGTCTTTATCTGAAAAAACTATTTTTTTCCTTCAGAAATTGGTTTGGAGAAATAAGAGGCTCTTGCATCCTTCACCATGCCATTAAAAATAGACGAGTTTCTTCAGATGAAGCCTGTGGACCTCAGGTTTTGTGGCTTTCCACAGGTGCTCAGTTTTACAGCGAATGCGCCTAAAACTTTGTATGGATTTATTGATCCAAGGAGGAGATTAAACAGTGCTAACTGTCTAAGTTTAAAAGGTGCCACTTTGTTCAATATATTTAAGATACATGCACAAATGAAGAAATAACATTTATTCTGTCTCAGCAACCTGTCTCTGGTATAGGTCAGGCCAGATATTCTCATTCATATCATAGGCTAAATTTACACCAGCCAGACAGCGAGGAAAATATTCCAAAACAAAGTGAACCAACCCATAGGCCTTTTATCTATCCATCTATCCTGAGATCTGTGTGTGTGAACTTTTGACTCTGTGTTACCACCTGGGGAATTCTATGTAATTGGGTTCCAGCAGTGATTACTGAGTGAACTGAATGCCTACGCTTTCTAAATGAGCACATGTAAAGGGAGTTCAGTGTAGAGTTTTTCACAAAAAGTTCTCTTTAAAAGAACCAAAATCTCCATCCTGTTAGAGTTGTAAAAAAAAAAATGGGGAAAACATAAAGAGTTTTCACTTCTTTTTCACATTATGATTGCATTTGAAAGAAGACTTATTTCTCTTTCTGATCCACTTCAAATTTGATGAGGCCCTGTCTTGATCCGCAAGACACTAGACTACAATGGACCGAATACACACGTGTTCTTCAGACTTACTTCAAGCTGACTTGACAAAGTAACAACAATGACTACTTGTCCATGTAGTCTGCAGCTGTTTGTGTCCCTGTCTACATGTCTGATGCAAGCTGGAAACAGAGGAAGTTTGCCTTTAAAGTAAAAGTTGCACCTTACTGCTGCAACCAACAAATGTTTCAAATGGGATAACTTTTACTTTGAATGTGAAGTAAAATGCAAACCTTGCATCACACTTTTCACAGTTTCACTACCACTTGGTGAGGAATTGGTGAGTATTTGTAGACAAATCGACTTTCTCCATGCAAATTTTAAGCAACCGTGGCAAGCTGCTAGCAACAAAACCAATTGCAAGGAGGTTTTTGGTGCAGTACCGTAAATCTCTTTGCAACCAATATCACCTATATTAGCAACTGCCAGCAACCTGCAGCAACAACTCGTCAACCAGTTCGTGAATACACATTTTCCCTAGTGACCAGAGGTTGCCAGAAGGTCGCTGACCAGTGACAAAGGCCATAAACAGTAGTATATATACTTTTACTTTAGTGTCAGTAGTCTTGTATGTCATGTACATCTGTAAATATGTACAGAGGGGACTTCTCTTATAACAAAAAATGTAAACTGCTGTCATGGTAACAATGAAATCCCATTTAACTCTACTGTTGTTTAATTGTTGTAATGATAATTATTAATAATTAATTAATGATGAATATATCTATCCATCCAGCTGAGAGAGGGGGGCACCAAATTCTAATTTCACCTAGAACAGCAAATATACTAGAGACCTTGTTGCCACACCTTCATCTCTCTGTTAGTCAGCACTCTGTTTCTCATTGCAGTTGCATGTGATCTGTCGACAGCGTTTTTAGATACTTCTGATGGCAAGAGGTAAGGCAAATTGGGATTGTTTTGTGTTCACAGTGCTCAGGTTAAGCAAATAGACTGAGGTTGGGGTGCTTGTCCCTTTTCCTTGATTGTCATTGCATGGACATGAACGTGGTTTATCAGAGCTCCTCAAATGTGATTTGAAATTGATCTTGCACTTGTTTTCCTCCTCTTTTTTTGTCATCCTCCTCTTAAAAGCTCCTTTTCCTCTGTTACTAAGAATATTTCCATCCATTGTTAGAACCAGCCTTTGCCTCACCCCTGCTGTCTGTGTGCCCTGAACTGGCTTATATAATTGTTTCATGGAGTCATTTGCAACAAGTCTGAACAATTTTGCTCCATTTTATGCAAGCAATGACATCTGTGCTGTAATTATGTTTAACTTCTGCCATCTGTGGTTACCATTATGCAAACTGTGTTTAAGTGAGTGTGAATGTGTTTAGAGGTTTGCAAAAACAACAAATGACATATGCAAATTGTATCAAATTAGGTCAAAATTGTTTAAGGTTTTGACATAAGATCAGTTCAAATAAATAGGTTTAGGACACTGAATGACACTTGGTCTTTTAGCAAATCTGAAAAAAAAACAAGTAAGCAGCATTAAGTAGCATTTTTAGTTAGTCAGCTAGTTACTGTTAAAATGATTTGATTTGCATGTTTTTGAGACATGCATGCTTATAATATTAAAACAGGAAATACTGTTGCTACAGTATTTTAACAGTGTAATGAGATGTTTCTGGGGCTGCATATTTTTAATAAACTTAAACTTAATAGACATAGGTAGACTGGTGGAATAGAGCCACAAATCCCACAGGAAATAGTGAGCACCACCTTAAAGACAGACTTTTTTCCTTGTTGTGATCAGAAATGCAGCAGACTGTATATTTTCCAGAGATCACTGTAGCGTGAAAGGACACAAAAGACAAGCTATATATAAAAGAAAAGTCTTAGTTATATTGAGTCTGCTGAATCAGCAGGGTCTGAAATGTACAATGTTGTGTGCTGGATTTGGATTGTAGCAAAAGTCATCTACAATAGCAGATAAAGAAGTCATATGGGAGACAATGAGATACCAGAGAAAAATAGGAATGGTATCTTTGTTCAAAGATACCTGGAAATATAGGCACATGAATATGGTAGGCAGTGTTTTCTGATATACTGGTTTGATTACATGATAATACTAGATCTGTAATCGCTGGTTTGTAGCAGAACATAACTCTAGTCTTTTGCATTAGTCTGACAGGTTGTACTCTCACACTCAAAAAAATATTTATGCCCAAAATGCTGAATTTAAGTACTTTGATTACATGTACATTTTCCATGTAATTGTGTTACATAAGTACAGTGTAAAACGTTAAATTTAATGTAATCTGCTCAGATGAAATGTACTTGATTGGTATACATTCAGTTTATACCAAGCAAATTTTTCTTTTTCTTTTTTTGTTTCCCTTTTCTTTTTTCCCCTTTTTTCTTTTTTCTTTTTTTTTAATTAGCATATTTTTTAGCATATTTTTCTTAATGATTAATTATTTGAATGAATAAACCTTTGATTTTATATATTTCAGTTGCATTTTACTCAAAATTATTGCTTCATGCTGATCAGGGCCAAAAATATTTTTTTGAGTGTATGGAACAACACCTTACCAAGTTTATTCTTTAATATATCACCCATCTGTAAATTACTTACAGCTACTTGTTAAGCTTTGTATTTCCTGATAGAATTTGGTTTTCAAACTGCTGAGTGCACTTTTTCAATCAGCAGGGTCAGACATCCAATTAGCTTGTTGTCGAAGCCAGTAGTGACTTTGGAACTTATTGGGTTTTGTGCGAACAGGTCATAAGTCAAAGTGTAGGGTCGTGTTTGTGATAACTGAAAAAAGGGGGCTATTTCTGGGATAGCACAATGTATTAACTAAGCCTGCTGTTTGTGTCACAGGCATATCTCAGTGAAATACTAGCGAAGGAATGTGCTTATTTGATAAAACCACTGACAAATGCACACTTTCAGTCAGCATTTTCAGATTAGGTGCTAAGTAAGTGGTGCTGCTTGCCACATGGTCTTGTAGATCTGTATCAATATAACGTGTCTTCTACCATAACCATATATGGTCGGGCTGTATATCACTTGAGTTTGTAGATCATGTACTGAAGAAGGATTTTTTATATTAAATCATAAAAAATGTAAAACCGTGTGAAGGTGAAAAAAAAATTAAGAATACACACTTCTTCTCTAACATTGTACTTTGTAAGTAATTTCAACTCCAAAGTCTTCATGACAATAAATGTGTACACGTGTCTCCAAGAGCCTTGAAGTCACCACCATAACACACAGACAAACATGGCCACAGGCTAGTAGTGCTTCTTGTTGGTAAATAAATTCCAAAAATGAACAGATGTTCCCAGCTTCTCTGCTCACACTGCAGAACAGATAGCACAATTCATAAAGAAAATAGATGAACATGTTTAATGTACATCTTCTCTCGGGATTGCCGTTATGCACTGGATGTCTTCTCCCTGAAGCCCATTACATCCACAAAGACATATATTACTTAGTTTGAGGACACACATTAGTCATGTCCACAAGATGATTTTAAGTGTGAAAATTGGATTCACGTTAAATGGGACATGAGAAAGAGGCAACGGGGAGAAATGGCACTCGTCCAAACACTGATATTGGACACATACCATTGACTGTGTTGCACTGCAGTAACACAAGCGTCAGAAATGCGCACTGTAGACAGCTTCATACCTCTAGTGGAGTATGCTCTCTGCCCTATTTGCTGTGCTTTTGTTGCCCTAAAAAAGAAGAGAAGGATGTTCAAGAATGAAATAGAAAGTCTACCTGGGGACACAGTAAAAATCAACATTCACTCAATGATTTAACATGGCAGATGCACTAAAACAAGGGGAGATCATTTGTAAGAAATACAGGTATCTTGTGTATGTATGAAGCACTTTCTAGCAGAACTTTTTTTTTATGATGTATGCCCATGAATAATACATTACAACAGTTACAACCTTCCTCCTAAGGCTGGTTCACCTACTCAGAGGAAAAAGTCAGATTTGTTATGTAACTTGAACAAGGTTAAATACCCCCAGATCCTCATTTAGACAGCCTACAGAATGACATCAGCTCTGAAGCATTTAAAAAAAGAGAAAAAACTTAAATGTCTATCAATTCTGACACTTAGACACAGTATGCTTTGGTGCAGGTTGATTTGATTTGTGACATACATTTCACTACACTGCATGATTAAACATGTTCTCCGAAGAAAGCCTTAGAGCTGCTTTCAAGCTTCAGTAATCAATATTTTTATATTAACCACAGATCAAATAATGTGAAAGGTGTCGCTTGTAGTGATAAACCCAACCTACTCAGCAATTCTGCACACCTCAGTTGCATTAGTAGTGCCCTTCAGCTCATTGTTCTGGGTTTTACAGCCTGTAAGTTTTTAGTCAGGTGTCACCACTCTCATTAGAGTTTTTTCAGCACAAAAGGCCATTTGAAGAGGTGCTGTCTATCCTTCATCAAATGGTAGACAGACAAATTTATAATGGAACATTTAATTGCTCAAGAGCCAGATGAAAACTTGACTTGTGTTAATGTTTGTGTTAAGGCTTACTCAGGTTAGGTCCTTAGGTTTCCTATGAGTTTGTGAGGCTTAGCTAATATAAAATTAGCTAATTTTCTTTTTGTGTAAATACAATAAATTTAGAAGAATGTTTAGAAAGTGATTAAGACCAACAAACAAATGTGCAGACGTGGTTTTTCACAGGAAAACTAAATACACTTTTACTGCCTCCACAGGAATTTAGAGGATAGGTAGCAACCAGCTGCTGCTAATCAAATGCATTTGATTAAGTGACCATCAGCAAGTTTGACCACCTCAAAAAAAGCAGAAGTTTTGGCAGTTTGCAGGTCTGGAGCATTCAGCTGTGTGTCAACACAATGCCACAATCTTCCCAGGAGTGGACGTCCCAGCAAATTTACCCCAATGTCAGACCATGCAATGTTCAAAGAAACTGCTAAAAAGAAATCAGAATTACTTTTATTGCCAAGTTTGTACACAAATGAGGAATTGGTCTTGGTATCATGGTGCAAAAAACAGTGGTAGAGAAATGAAATATATGATATTTACATTATCTGTTATGACAGTACAAATAGAAAAAGGCTGAACCAGTATGGCTTGTGTGGAAGGATTACCAGGAGAAAACCTCTTCTCTCTGAAAACAACATGGCAGCACAGCTTAGGCTTGCAAAGCTGCATCTGAACAAACTACAAGACTTCTGGAACAATGTCCACTGGGGAGATGAGACCAAAGTGTTTGGCCATAATGCACTGTGCGTTTGTGTGCCAAACACAGCATATCAACACAAACACCTCATATCAACTGTCAAGCATGGTGGTGGAGGGGTGATGATTTGGGCTTTTTTTTTGCAGCCATAGGACCTGGGCACCTTGCAGTTATTGAGTCCACCATGAACTCCTCTGTATACCAAAGTACTCTAGAGTCAAATGTGAGGCCATCTGTCTGACAGCTAGGCCCAAATTAGGCTGTGCAACAGGACAATGATCTCAAGCACAGCAGAAAATCTACAACAGAATGGCTGAAAAAGAAAAGAATCAAGATGTTGCAATGTCCCAGTCAAAGTCCAGACCTCAACCCAATTGAAATGGTGTGGTGGGACCATAAGAGAGCTGTGAATAAATGAATACCCTCAAACCTGAATGAACTGAAGCAACGCTGTAAAGAAGAGTGGGCCGAAATTCTTCCACAGTGATGTGAGAGACTGATAAAGTCATACAGAAAATGATTACTTAAAGTTATTGCTACTAGAGGTGGTTCTACAAGCTACTGGATAACTTAGTTTTTCTCAAGACTATATAGATCCTGTGAAAACTTTCTTTTTCACATTGCATGAAATATATGATTAAATCATAAGGAATAGAATACTTATTAGAATTATGGGTGATAGCTGGCAGCTGAGATGGAGGGCTCACAACCTTAGCATTTCCAAAAGCCCTAACTACAAGCTTTCATACTTGATTAATGACAGCCTTAAACCTAAGAATGCAGAATCAGAACAACTTTACACTCAGAGTTTTGAGCAGTTGCTCCTTTTGCTCATTTAAAAGCAGCACCTGCAAAGTAGTTTAGCAACTACATAAGCAGCGTGTTGCGTTTTGTTACAAGCGTGGTTCTGGAGATAGGAACACAATCTTACAAAAACACTTCTAGCCTAACCTGTCTGTCCTGCTGTTCCCTAACTATGTGCCTCAGTAGCTCTAGTGAGGCTTGCTACTTTTTTGAGGATCAGAGTGCACAGGGAAGTAGGACTGATTGCATTTCAAACACTGCAAAGTCACTGTTAAGCACTGACCAAGTCTTGTTCTGTAGCTCACACCTCGGTCTCAGACAGAGAACGAATGAGGAGTGGGCAGGCTGATGAGGTGACTAATAGAGTAAAACAAGGTGATCTTTTTTTCCCTCTACTTTATTCAAGTCTTAACAGATGGAGATACATCTGTTGGGGAAAAAGAAAACAGAGGAGAAAGACTGTGTCTACTTGAGAAATGTGTGCTGTTAATTCTGAGAATATATTGTGTTTTTGCTACATCATCTTCTCCGTTTGTGTGTAAAATAATATGAGTGTTACTTAAATTGGCTGAGACATATTCAGGTAACATGCATCAAAATAGCAAATCTCACCATCAGCGACCTTCTCTCCCTCGCTCCTCTCCTCCATTCCCCCAAATCCAATGTGCTGTCGGTACACAAACACAAACTCAATCTGCTTCTAATGATTGTTTTATTGACGAGGCGAGGGTCTATTCACTCACGCAGGCCTGCAACAACTACAGGCCAAATCAGCTGGAGAGGGGGTGGAAAAGACATTGAACAAGCCGAAGGAGAGCCACCGGGAGACCATCTGAGCTGTATTCTCAACTAAATAATAGTCTGGACTAAATAATGGTGAACTTGGCAGGGTTTCAATCCCAAGTACTTCCCAGCCAAAACACAGAAAAAGTCTTTTGCTGGATGTTATGTACAAGTAGATCTGATTCAGTAACATGAGACTGATGCAAAATAAAGCAATATTTATAAAAATGTATTTCCTTTATTTTTCACCATTTCTGTATGGTAAAAAGTTGCTGGATCCAACACACAATGTTGTAATTTAAGATTTTTTTTTTTTTAGTTCAACTTTTAATACACAGTATTCCAATAAAAAAATTATTTGTTGATGTGCTAGGTTCTGAGAAGGGTTTAAAGTGGGATTTGGCAGGTGGGGGAACCCTAAGATTGGATGTAGTAGCGCAGTATGTGGAAAAGAATTGCTCAGAAATAAGTCACATTATAAGTGTACAGGCTGTGATCAACTGACCTGTGCTGCCACTCCGATATTCACTCCCCTTTGTGGATTCAGCCAACAGAATTCAACAAGAAATAGATATTACACGAGTTTTCATTACTGACTTCCAACTCCTAGACAGCATAAAGCTAGAATAAAAGGTAGAATTCAGTGAGTGAATGTCAGTCAGCATCATCACCTTAAATTTAAATTAATGCCCGCTAATCTTGATGTAACCTAACATTGACCATGAAAACCACAGCCTGCTTTGCACCAATCTGTCTGTAAACATCACTAAACTGCATAGTACACTATTTTCATGCAACCTTTGGATAATACAAAATTAGCAAATTGCAGCAATCACATAGCAACACAATATCTATCAAAAAAAAAACCTCTCCAATTAGTGCATTAGAGCTAAGCTTTAACTCTTGAGTTTATCAAATTTCACTTGCTGAGTGGTCCTTACTTTTAAGAAATAATCTCTCACCCTCCTGTCTGTCTTACATTGTTCTTAATCTCTGAGAGTTCCACACATTAATTTTTTTTCCTCTCCCTGAGAAATACAGCAACTGTACATCAGCTAGCAGACACATTGTGTGACAAACTGCACAGAAACAGTTTTGTGTTTGGTGATATTTGTTGAGCTATTTGAAAAGCTGCATTTTAAATTAGACACCTTTAAACAAAAAAAGTGTTACTCCATTTATGCTCGCTACTCCTCTTTAGCACTAGTTTCTGAAGTACTGTGACCACAACTTTATTTACATCTGCCCCTTGAACACACCACAGAGACAATTGTACATAGTTAATTGCTCCTTAATTAAAGGTGCCGGAATTCCATTCCAGATCATTCTGGCCCACTTTAATCGCTGGTTATGAGCTAATGGTAGAAAATGTGGTAAGCAAGGTGTATCCTTAAACTGTATGGGTGTATCAAACAGTACACATACCTATTAATGAGTGCAAATAAAATGCTAACATTTCACTCCCCAAAGCTTTTTCAGTACATTAGCAGCACAGCAACCCATATCATTTGTGATATAACTGCATTAAAATGCTCCATCACAAACACAGTCAAGAGGTCCAGTTCAGTGACTTGAATTAGCAGAGGTGACGTCTAGCAGGCATCTACTGACCGTGTGGACATCCACCTATTGGTCCATACCCATAATAATGCATAATTTTAGGCCTTGATATAATAAAACTGGGTTATTTATAAAAAGCATTCACCCTCTATACTGCTTTCATGAAGGAAAGAATTAGCAATAGAGAGGATGACCAGGTGGTACACATGTGTATTGCTGCTATAAAGTTGGGCATTTCAACATGGAGGTCTATAGTGATTGACCTGATATACAAGCAGGCCTCAAAAGGCCTTTCAAGGAACTGCAGGTTTTGGCACTTGCCACTATATTGACTTCATTCATAATTCCTGTGAAAGCTGCTCACCAGGGACGTAGCCAAGCTTCCACATTTTGAGCTCGTAGAGTCATTGCTTCTCTTAGTGGCTCCATAGTGTGGTGGTTTACACATTCGCCTAGCAAGTGAAGGATCTCCTGTTTGATCCCAGATGTAGACACAAATCCCTTGGGGGTTCCATCAAGAAAGGCATCCAGCGTAAAAATCTGCCAAATCAAATATGCAGCACTACCTGCTGTGGTGACCCCTTGTGAATAAGGGAGCAGCCAAAAGTAGCTCTCTTTTAGAGTCACTGCTGTTTTTGAGGCCTCTGTAAACTGTATGAAACATTATATCTGTGAAGCATTAGGTTATTATGTTAACACTGTAAGTTGGTACAGTCAACATCCTGACATTCAGTACAGATCACCACTGTGCCTAAGTATATGTCTGTAGACCAGTTTTGATGATTTCAAGAATAAACTTCAGACCACATTCAAGTAATGAGACGTTTCTCTTTGAGCTGCGTACTGTTTTCATTTTATACCTTTCTGACATCCACTTCCATGATGGAACCCCCACTGTGATAAATCCTGTGCTTGGACCATTTCTCACGAGGATTAAAGCTTTTCTAGCCGTGTAAACTTTCAGTTTAAGCCTGTAGTGATTATCATATCTAAAAATAATTTTTGACAGCCGGCCTCAGCTATCATAATAAGATCATATCTCCATGAGATCCAAGTACAGCTACCATTACCTACCCATCTTCAATTAAACTTAAGATATGTGTCTCCTAACAAGCATTACAGAGACTTGTAAAAATGTATGCATTTACATTTGATGCCTGAGGAGTTATCACTTCTTTTCTCTCGAAGCACACACACTGTTGATACATGGTGTGACAGTTGTGAGAGCTGAAATCATTTTGTTATTCAGCCCAGCACAGCACAGTTTTAACCTACATGACCCTGGGATAACTGCGTGTTTGATTTGTATTTTGTGTTGGCCACTCCCTTAGCAAATGTACAGTATCCAGTGCCTCATGCTAAATATTGCAGATTGAATCACAAATTACCTTTGTCCATAGGACTTTTATTTTGACACGAGGAGCATGTTGCATAAATATTGGATAAGAGTGATGCTAGTATAAACACCTATTATTTATTCATGAACGTCTCCTGAAACATGTCTTGAACCTTTTAAGAAAGTGCTTTGCAAACTCATTTCAAAGAAAAGAGATTCAATCTTTCATTTCAAAAGGGACTGGTAATCTCAACACTGGAAACTAAAGTGTAGCTCAGACACACAAAAAAAATTGCAAACCATCTGATCCCCATATCTCTGAGAGCTGAAAAGATCAGACAACAGCACATGCCTTGCCTCAGAGATGAAAATGGTGGGGAAGAAATAAGATATATGTATATATTTTTTTCAATTTATTAATTCTGTGTATCTCAATGATAAATAAGCACCATCTGACTTCTCTGTAGAGAAAAACGCCTAGCTCCTCATGTCATACAGACAGCTTTCTGAATTAATAAAACATGTCAGAGAAGTTTTCTGCTAACATCTCTTTATTGGCCAGAGTTAGAATCTGCAATGCAGTGAATTAAAAACACATTTTCATTAAAGGTCAACTGACGGATAAATTCAACAAACTTTGTCACGGATCAAGATATGCAGTCGTTAAGGTGGATGTTCCAAGCAATCTGTACCCGCATTGTGTATTCGCCCTCAGCTTTACACATTTGCTTAATGACAGTGCAACAGAAAAAAAAACACACTTTGGTATCATTTCTCTGTACCTTTCTGCGTTCTCCTGCAGATGCTCCTCTAAACACAGCCACTCAGTCCCCTCATATGTCCTCACAGTGTGTGGGAGAGAGGCAGGGAAGAGTCCTCTGCAACAGAAACATGAAGCCGACATTCATAGATTATTTTTTTTTCTGGGAAAAAATACATCAAAGTGTACGAGTGTTTGTGACAGAGAGAGGTAGACTATGTGTGTGTGCATGTTTGTGTCACTGCTATAGTGGCTTGGAAAGAATGAAGTTGCTGACTGGTGCTGGAACAGGCCTTGTAAATCTGCTTTTATACCCTTCCTCCACCCCTTTTTTTCAATCATCTCATTGTCTCCTTTTCGATGTTTGAGCCCTTCCAAGAGAGAATCACTGATTAGGGGCTTTTTATCTACGCGTGTTTCACAGAAAGAGAGGACACGGTTGAGAAAGGGGTGCATTTTTGCCCCTGTGTCGCCATTTTTGGGTGTATGTGTGTCACTCAGCTTAAGTAAATAAAGCCCTCATGCGTGCTGTTGTGTTGTGAGCTCGCGTGGGTATTTGTGGTGTTTTGTAAGAGCAAGAGGATCACAAATTCCTCTCAAAAGCTTCCCTCCCTCTCTTCTTTTGCAGTCTCGTTTTGACGCCGAGTGCCAGCGCTGCCAGCAGATCCGCTTTGTACTGTGTGTCTTTGTGTAGAAACCAACACCCTGCATTTGCCCATTACACTGCAACTTCAATGCACAGCATGTAGCGCATTTGTCCAAATTCAGTAAATATTGAAACCCTGTGTTTTGCTGCTGTTTGCAGCAGTCACCTTGTGGATGATAGGGGCTATAGAGAATAGCTTTGAAACAAAAAGGTGACAATGAAGGGAATAAAAACATAATGTGCCTAAGGTAGACATTCATTCACCACACACTGCAAAAATAGTCTTAGCGATCATTGTCACAGATTGTCTCAATGCACTGCATATAGTAGATTATTAGTCTATTGTCTCGTAATGAATCTCTCTTGAATGTTCTACTTTGTGGGTATCTTCTGCAAAAGCAATAAAATGTTATTGAAATGATTTTCATGCTTATCAAATCAGTCGGTGACCTCTGAATAAAAGGATCAAGTGTGGGAAGGTCTGAACATGTCAACTGTCTGTATATGTGATGTCTAGACAACTAATACCTGGTGGGAGCCACTGTGTCTATATGCAGTATAGGTCTTCATAAGTCTCCTCATTATAATGGATAGGCTGATGCACCAGCAGAAAGTGTCTTTATAGCAGTTACAGTAAATGCATTTCTACACTGTGACACATCTACAGTACTGCTCAGCTTTTCTGCAAAGTGAGGAGGAAGAGAAGAGGAGGGGAAAGAGATAGAATGTGGAAATGAAAACATCTGGGCCTTTTTTGCCATGATTAGTCTTGCTTACATTTTGGCATGTACAAATTTTTTTTTTTTTTTTGTTTTTGGGGGGGGGGGGGGGGGCTCAGAAAGGTATTAACTGGATCTTGCACCAGCAGATAAAATAGGCAGCAAGCTGTCATGTCATATGTACTATCATCTGCAGGCTGAGAATCCTTCAGTTAATTTTCTAATACATCATTAGCCCCCCCTTTTTGTACAAATGTACAAATTTAGGGGTAAAATTTTTGGACTGAGTGGGACTTTCAAATGAAGAATAAATATTATGACTGCAGTCTGGCTGTTTAGAATGGTTCATATAGGAATGTAATGTTATGTGTAGCCAGTACGATATATCTAAGTACTGCATAAACAACTCTATCCCCTTGTTTGATGTAGCTTATCGGATCGACAGTACTGCAGCACTGCTGAGAGGCTAACTCTGTTCAGGGGGAATGACAGCATGCATTTATCACAAGTCTCTGCAAATTAACATGCTAGCGTGCACTGAGCAGCTAGCATTTGCTCCTGGGGCACCTGAGTTGTTATTGTGCATTGAGTGAAGGTATTATCATCGCCCTGACTTGGCGCTCTGACAGAGGTTAGGGCTAATCATCCTCTGCGGGGGAATCAATAGCCAGCACAATTCACTGGGAAGGGCCAGGAGGGAAAGAAGAAAGCAAGAGAAGAGAGGCTGATGTAAGAAAGAAAAAAAGACTTTAGCACAGGGCATTTTTAAAGCATACTGGCTGTTTTGGTATTTTAGCATATTAATTAAAAATACTGCTTAACACTGATGACTTCTTCCGAAACACATTTTCATATTGACTTGTACCCTTCCAGGCAGCTGTCTATTTTTTACACAGTAAAGTCAAATTGTTCAAAATCTTTGTTACTGATGTGAGGTAATTGCAAACAGACTGTTTATAAAACTATTCCTTCTTGGTAAATTCAAAGAAACTTTTACACCTGATGCTAAAGATGCTAAAAGGCAAATGTATAACCTTAAAGGTGTGAAGCTATTCTCATGTTACTTAATTTTTTAGTTTTCTATACCAAGTCTGCAGTGGTACAGTTACTTGAATGAATATATTTATGTGATAAATCAAAAAGCACAGCTTTAAATTTTGTCACTTAAAAAGAACCCAGTGTTAATACAGTGCTGTGCAAAAGTCGCAAGTCACCCCTCATTTCTTTATATTTTGCTTCCAAGGAGCCAGGCTTTCTTGTAATTTTTTAAAGTGCTCTTGGGCAATAGTTCTCCAGGTGTTCAGGTCTTCTCAAGATTTCCGTTGGACATTGGCTTTTTTACTCATTTTCAGTCCAGTTCTTGTGCCTGATAGGAATGTTTTTTTGTTTGTTGAGACACTTAACACTGACTTAACCTAGCCACTTAACCTATCAATCATTCAAGCATAAAATAGGCACCTAAAACAAGGGATGAACCAGTGTTACTGTACTAGCAGCCTGTCGCAAAAACACATAATTTGTTCCGGTTTCTTCAGTTCAATCTACAAAAAATGCCAAGGATAACACAGTTTGACAGGCATAAAATAGATTAGAGCTATTAGCTGAAAACTTGGCATATCTCAGGATGGTGTGCAGTGTGCCCTTAAAAATCTCAGGAAACTGGACAAGTGGAGGACAAAAGAAGAAGTGGCAGGCCTACAAAGCTATCTACAGCAGATGAACAGTATCTGCAAATCATGGTCTTATGAAATTGGAAAAAATCCAGCAAAGACCTGACACACAATGTCTGGCGTATGTCTGGCTCTTCAGTTGATCCACCCACTGTTCACTGAAGCTTCAGCAGAAAGGAAGGGTGGCTGTCAAGAAGCCATTCTTACAGAAGGAGATAGGGAGAAAAGGCTGGGGTATGCCAAATGACACAAGAACTGGACTGAAGATCAGTGGCAACAGGTCTGATGGAGTGATGAATCCAAATTTGAAATTTCTGGTTGAAATTGTCAGAGGAGGTCAGGAGAGAGGTACAAGAGTGAGTGTCTACAGCGATCTGTAAAACACAGTGGAGGGGTGGGGCTTGCATTTTAGCCAGTAGTGTTGGGGATCCCAGAAAGCTGAAAGTTTTATTTATATAGCACCAAATCACAGCAACAGTCACCTCAAGGCACTTTATATTGTAAGGTAAAGACCCTACAAAAATAATTGAAGCAGTGTGGGATCATTTTGACAGAGAATGAAACATAAAACAGCCAACTTCCAAAGAAGAGCTTTGAATGTCCTTCAAGAAGCCTGGAGAACTATTCCTGAAGACAACTTAAAGAAATTTTAAAAAGCTGCCTAAGAGAGTTCAGGCTGTGTGGAAGAATAAAGGTGGTCATACCAAATATTGACTTTCAAGCTTTTTAGAACTGTACAAACTCTGTTTTTACTTTATATACTATTTCCATGTGTGTTTGCACATGTTTCAATAAATCACTACACCTACTGTCCTGCACTGTTTTCACCATTTCTGTGGTGAATTATTTCAGCAAAAGGAAGTGAACATAGAAAACAATAATACAGAATGAAGCAATACTGGCAATATTTAAAGGTTTTTCCCAACATTTGAAGCAAAATAATGTTTTCAGCAATGTTTTACTAAATGTTCAACATTAAACCGCTCCTCTTTTTCTTTCATGCAGGTGTGTAGCATCAGCAGCTAATTAGTAAGATTTTCTCATGTGAGATGTCATCTTTGACATGACACTCTCTAACTACATACTCATTTGTCCAAGACTTCTTCATATTACTGCCTAATGCTGCATTCAGGTTTGCTTCTCTGGTCAGCTCTATTCATGTTTTAGCACTGTGTTTGTTTACAATGCGGTCATTATCGAAATGCATAAACAGCTGTAAGCAAATGTCAAACACAAAATTCTCATGAATTAAGGGTGAAAATATTGATGTATTTTGAAAACAGAGCTAATGGATTTAATGGACTATTGTGCAGCCAGACTCATTAAAAGAAGATTCTGCTACTGTTTTCAGGAATGATGTAAAATGTGCATGTTGGGGTTGATAAATCTTATGCAAATCTTCTGACTTCTGGTGGGTTTTCTTAGATATTTCTATAATGGATCAGAAATTCAGACTTTCCAGCTACCATTGAATGCATCATAATGGTTTACCATTACAAAATATGGATGATGGCAATTCTACTTGTAAGAATGTTAATTAAGAGTTTTTTTCATTAAATTAGAAACAGTTCATTCACTCAGGTGTGTTAACCTGATAAAAGTGTGGCTTTAAGGTCTCTTAATTTGTCAAGAGAACTCAAATGATTTATTCAGCTATTAAAAAACTAAAAGATTCAATTCCAGGCTCGTGAACGCCTGGAGATACTTAGCTTGCAATGATTGCTGCTCATGTTTTCTTCAGTGGATTCTTTGATCTGTGATGGCCTGTCCAACGTGTACCCTGCTTCTTTGCCAAGACAGACCCCCACAACCCTGAATTGGAAAGGGTGTTAAGAAAATGGAAAGCTGAGTTCAGTTTCACTAGCCACACCCTGATTACTGCCAGACCTGCTGAATCACAAACTCACTTAAATAGAACCTGTCTGACAAAGTGAAGTAGGCTAAAAGATCTCAAAAACCAACACATCATGTCACAATCTAAAGAAGCAGCTGAGAAACAAAGTCACTGACATCTATCAGTCTAACAAGGGTTACAAAGCCATTTCTAAGGCGTTGGGACTCCAGTGAACCACGGTGAGAGCCATTATTCACAAATGGAGAAGACTTGGAACAATGGTGAACCTTCCCAGGAGTGGCTGGCCTACCAAAATTACTCCAAGAGCGCATCAACGACTCATCCAGGAGGTCACAAAAGAACCCAGAACAGCATCTAAAGAACTGCAGGCCTCACTTGCCTCAGTTAAGGTCAGAGTTCATGATTTAACAACAAGAAAAAGACTGGGCAAAAACAGCATTCATGGGAGAGTTCCAAGGAGAAAACCACTGCTGACCAAAAAGAACACAAAGGCTCGTCTCACATTTACCAAAAAACATCTTGATGATCCCCAAGACTTTTGGGAAAATATTCTGTGAACTGACGAGACAAAAGCTGAACTCTTTGGAAGGTTTGAGTCCCGTTACATCTGGTATCAAACTAACACAGCATTTCATAAAAAGAACATCATTGCAACAGTCAAACATGGTGGTGGTAGTGTGATGGTCTGGGGCTGCTTTGCTGCTTAAGGACCTGGACGAGTTGTTGTAATTGATGGAACCATGAATTCTGCTCTCTACCAGAAAATCCTGAAGGAGAATGTCCGGCCATCAGTTCATGTCCTGAAGTTTAAGCTCACACAGGTTATACAGCAGGACAATGATCTGAAACACACCAACAAGTCCACCTCTGAATGGCTAAAAAAAAACCCAAAATGAAGGTTTTGGATGGGCCGAGTCAAATTCTGGAATTAAATCCGATTGAGATGCTTTGGCATGACCTTAAACAGGCCGTTCATGCTGTAAAACCCTCCAATGTGGCTGAAATAAAACAATTCTGCAAAGAAGAGTGGGCCAAAATTCCTCCACAGCGATGTGAAAGACTCATTTCC
>VUQS01051781.1:0-11418 GCA_015108495.1 Heterochromis multidens | reverse complement strand
AAGAAAAAAGATCTGCATTGTCAGGAAACACTGTCAGGTCTAAAATATCAATAATGTGAAGATATCCATAAAAGTACACTATCAGGTTAAACACACACTGTAGTTAAAGGTGGTCCTGAGGGTTTGATCACAGGTTAAAATTGGCTGTAGCAACATGAAGACGATCCCGGAGCACTCTGTGAACTGTGTCCCAGTTTGCCAAGCAAATAGTAATTCAGGGATCTAGTTATTTCTCTGTCTGTGAAAGTGTCAAATCAAAAATTGGAAAGCTTTTATGTTTCGACCTGTGTCTCATAAAAGTTTCGTGCATACATTCATGCAGTTCATGGGGTTTTTAAACGTCACGTCATCTGTTCTTTTCCTCTGTAGGAGGATGTGATAGAAGAAGTGTCCAACGATGGCAGCCAACCTCCCAAGAGAAGGAGAATGGGTTCAGGGGACAGCTCTCGAAGCTGTGATACCTCCAGTCAAGATCTTGGGTAAGCTGGCTTTGCACTCGGCAATAAACTGCCGCTGGCATGATTTTTAAGCATTCTGTTTAACTAAATCCCCAAACGTACTTGTGTAGGACAAAACTGAAGGCTTTAACTCTCAGCATGGATGCCTCTTTATTTCTTCCACTGATGCTTTTCTTGTCTGTACCAGCAAAGATTCATCTCACAAAACGTTTTTAAATCATCAAACCCTGTTGTCCCTCCAACCTCCCCTTCCAGTCCGACATATTTCCCTGCAGAAAACCTGACGGAGTACAAATGGCCACCAGATGATACAGGAGAGTACTATATGCTGCAGGAGCAGGTCAGCGAGTATCTGGGAGTCACGTCGTTCAAGAGGAAGTATCCTGGTAAGAAGTGAGAGTCTTTGTCTTTACCTGTTTTTTGTTGTAAAGAGTTACTGTAAGCTGTTAACCAGTGGTGTTGTCTTGTGCTTTTCTATCCCTCTCCAGATATGGAGAGGAGAGACTTGTCCCACAAAGAGAAGCTCTACCTTCGTGAACAGAATGTCATCACTGAGACACAGTGCACTCTGGGTAGAAACCAGTCTTTTGAACTCAGGCTCATTAACACAACACGAGCAGCTGATCCAACTGTGCACACCGATGCTGTCAGAAGGTTCACACTGGTATTGTCTTTTCTTTTTATCAGGTTTGACAGCTCTGCGGAGCGATGAGGTGATCGATCTGATGATAAAGGAATATCCCACTAAACACTCGGAGTATTCAGTTATACTGCAGGAGAGGGAGCGACAGAGGATAGCAAAAGAGTACTCTGTAAGTACACAAACAACATGAAAAGCTCATGTTGAAGCAGGGTCAGATTATTCTCAGAGTATTTTCATCTCAAGTGTAATGAAAATCTTCAGCATACATCAACAAATGTATTTATTATATTCTTTGTTCTTTCGTAGCAAATGCAACAGCAGAATCCTCAGAAGGTGGAGGCCAGCAAAGTCCCTGAGTACATAAAGAAGGCGGCGAAAAAAGCTGCAGAGTTCAACAGTAACTTCAACAGGGAGCGCATGGAAGAGAGGAGAGCTTACTTTGACCTCCAGACACATGTAAATCCAAACTGAAATGATGTACGATTCAGTGATTTATTTATTTATTTTCCCCAGGTTTCAGTAAAGGCCCAGTAGACGGCTTACTTTAAATTTTATGCAGATTTCATAATTAACTTCTAGTTGTTAATAATAATAACAGTAATAATAACAGTGGGAAGGAAGAACTGTCTTTTAAGAGTGGGAGACCTCCTGCAGAACCAGGCTCAGGGAGGGACAGTCATCTACCCTGACCGGTTGGCTGGTGAGGGGAAAGAATGGTGAAAGAAGGGGAACATAGAGAGACCATGAACCATATACATGACAGGTTTTATCAAAGCCTTTTCTGGCTTCCTCCTTGGAGGCTATTGTGTCACTTCAGTTGAAAATTCTCCTATTTTTGCCTTAGCGGTGCAGGCTTTTCTCTTACAACGTCGTCGTCACTGCTTTCTCCACTACTCCTTGAGGTGTAAAGAAAAAAGGGGGTGTGGCACTGTGTGGACAGCAAACTCAAGTCTGTCAGTTTAAAATGGTTCTGATACTCTAACATACCCACGTTGCTAAGATCAAAATTGGCTGGTGCACACGTGTCATGAATCCAGCAGTAATATTGCGTGTGCTCTTTTTTTTTTTGTGTGTGTGGGTAAGCACATATTAGTGAATGAAACCCATAGTGAGTGAGAAAATGTGCAGTGGAGTCAGACTGAGTGGTGTGTTATTAATGGGAGCACAGACTTTTTCTTCTGTTTGATGTTATGCGACCTAAAAATTCTTGAGTAAACAAGTAAAATTTAATGACATAATTACATAGGTGCCTACAGCTCATTATTGACTTATTAATGCCACAACAGGCTGTCTTTTTTGTTGAGTTTTTAAATTTCTGAAATGTGCTGTGTTTTGTTGTCCCAGATCATCCAGGTGCCCCAGGGCAGGTTTAAGGTGCTGGCTCCAGAGCTAACCAGGACAGGGCCCTACCCCGTGGCTCTCATACCAGGACAGTTCCAAGACTATTACAAAAAGTACATAACACACTAAAATAAGTGATTTTGCTTATAATTGCTGTTTTAAATTTTAAAGTGTAATGTACTCAAGGTATTGCCGTGATCCTCCATTATTTTGTGTATGACAGGTACTCTCCCAATGAGCTGCGATACTTGCCGCTGAACACAGCTCTGTTTGAGCCGCCACTGGATCCAGAACTTCCTGCGCCGGACTCAGAGCCCGATTCAGACGACGCTGAGGATGGCAAGGATGACAAGAAGAACAAGAACTCATCTGTAAGACAGTATTCTGTGCACAGCTATATGTATTTATTATGGGAGTAATGTTGATTAATCAGATAGAAGAGGTTTAGTTGAAGTTAAGTAGTTTATTGTATAGATTTTGTATTAAACAAGGTAGTCAGAAAAAGAAAACCGGATGTTTAGGGCAAAAAAAATCCAAACATTGAGTAATGTTGAGTGACTGTTACTGATGTTTGTATATGATTTCTCACTGCAAAGATTCTCCTTCATTTTGATGCTGAACTGCACAAGCAGTCACCTCATTCTTGTGGGATGTTTTCACAGCATGATTTGATTGGCTGGCAGCAGTGCTGGCACTCGAGAAGTTGAACTTTTCTCAGCTTTTCAGTACAAACAATGCAAGCAGAGCGAAGCAATGGATCCACACTAAAGTTTGGTAACACACTGAAGCCTGAAATGCGTAGGTGTGAATCCTAACTGTGTGACTGATTCTAGGTCTCATGCTAAAATCACTAACCTCCACCACACTTACCTCAGATGTCGTGGATATACTGTCTCACACAGCAGTGTTATACCGTTTGTCCTTCACTGATCGTCTCCTTTTAATCTTCAGGACAGTTCTTCAGGCAACACATCGGACGTGGAGAGCCAGGAGGGCGCAGGCGGACAGGGCCACAAGTCCAAGGCCAAAGACAGGACATCAACACCGGGCAAAGACGGCAGCCAGCGCCATTCTGCGTCCCAGAAAGCCACCCCAGGGTACAAGGTAGAGGACAAAACCACCTGAACTCTTCTCCAACAACAGCAGCAGCACTTTTCTACCCCCTCCTCCTCTTTCTACTACTACCACTCCCTTACTCCATCCATCCCGCCACCCCTCCCTAGCTTTCTTCACTTTTTTCCTGCGGCTTCTACAGTTTGTCAGTTTTTCAGCTGGGACAGCCTGGTCCACTCAGACACACACACACAGACACACACTGGGGGTCCTGTCTTCAGTTTTTTTTTTTTTTTGTTGTGTTTTGTTTTTAGGATTGCCATGAGGCTTTTTTTTTGTCCTCTTTGTACAAGACTGTGAGCAATAAGAACATTTAAAGGAACAGTTCACGTTTCTTTTTCACTGCACTTTCACTTTTTTGATTTTTTTTTGGGGGGTTTTCTTTGGGTGAAGACAAATTTTTCCTTTTTGATTGTCTTCAGTATACCTCTTGTCTGTCCTCACTTGTCAGAAAAACATACTTCCAAGACAAGTAAGTGGATGTTTTTGGCTGCTAGTTTTCCTCTTCCTTTTTGATCAAAAAAAGTCATTTTGTTACTCTGATAGAGAAAATATAAACCACATACAGTTTGTAGTTGCTTTTAAAAAGTAGTTGATGTTAACACTAAAGAATTCTAACATTTATATCTTGAGTGTAGACGGCACTTAACCCTACTGTTTGAAGTGTGTATCGGTAAAATAACATGCTTTGTTTATACACCTTGTGATGTACTGTTGATAATATCGGACAGCTGTTTGACACGGGTATTACCTGCCCCTGTGATGTCATCATGGCGTGATGAGGCGTTGCTGACCTTATTCACACTGTCGCTGAGCTGAGCTAGAAGTGGACTGACACACAGTCATGGAATATCCTCAGTACTCATTTTAAACAAAAAGTCTTCAACTTGATGCAAATGCACCACTTTGCTCCCTACAGCCCATTGTGCACTTTCCATTTGTGTTTAGTTTTTTTCAGTCCAACCTTGTAGGACTATTCAGATGTTATAATGGACCTGGGTATGTCCAGTTGAGTTCAGCTCAGCTTTGTGGTGTGGGCATGGTCCTTTGATAGTGTCTGGTTACCTGTTAAGAGTTTCAGTGATTTTAAGTTTGATTTAATTGACCTTTCATCATCACAACTTTTTGCATAAGAGCCTCCAGATGTGGCATGGCATGTTGGTAGCCAGAATTAACTAGAAGTAGTCAGTTAATAAAAGTACAGGATATCTAGTGTGATCTATCATTTTGTTAAGTTCAAATATGCCTGCCTCCTGTTAAGTGATGAAGAATTTTTTTTTTTTTTCCTTTCCCAGTGGATGAAAATTTTAGTGATTTCTAATGACTGTTACTGTTTTTCAAATGTCACCACATGTGAAAGGCTGCTAGCTGATTAACGTTACTTCGCTCTGGTTTGGCTACCATCTAACGGACATGCAGTGGTTAATGGTGACCTCACTTGAAAGCTGTTTTATAAACAACTCACGAATAAAAACGAATTATGAACACCAAAGTTGGAATTAGATTGACTGTTGAATACCTGGCTCTGCAGCAGACTTTTGTTCAGGTGTTGCATGTTTAATAATCTATATTGGACTATAAACAGGACATATTGAGTGTAGCGAGGAAAGAAAAAAAAAATCCTACTGAAGCTGTGGCTCCAGAGCCTTTCTGTGGCTTACATAATGTTGCAGTCCCTAAGTCCATGGTTCAGAGGAACCTAAAATATTTGATGCCACAACGCTGCTGCATTTCAAGAAACGTTTAAAGATGCAAACAAACACAAATAAAGGAGATGGGAGCCGAAAGAGAAAGAAGAACATGAACCAACCCCACAATGGTTAGATTCAGGCTTTCCCCTAAACTCGTTTAATAAACTAAAACTGAAACTGAACTCTCAACTCAACTAATAATTAATAGTTAAAACTGGAAAGATGCTGGGGATGATGAAGGACAGTGAGTCAAACCCCATGCTCTGCCTTCTCTGGGTTTTTATGCATACAGGTGAGCTTCTGCAGCCAATCAGCACGAGGGATGAATCAGTCAGGAGAGCGGGTTAATAAGGATGATAGAAACAAACAATAACAGGGCTGTAAATGCACTTGCATTCACTGTGGGCTTCACTTGTATTAACATTAATTACATAAACAGTAACATAACATCAATCAACAGTGAATCCAGTGGATTTTAGTGCATTAAAAATGAATACTGGATTAGGTGTCATGATTAGCTCTCATTCAGTTTTGCTGTGTGGAAGAGCAGGCATCATCCAGCCTTACTACTACTCACCTACAACCAACAAATGTGTTTAAAGTTGCAAAGAGTCAGTTTTAAATAGCAGCATACATTTTACTGATGACATCAGTAATGCAGTCAGACCAAATTCATAATCAGGTGAGCTTCAAAAGTAGATTTGTTGGAGAAATGTGTTTGAAAAATGTGCACTAGTGGTTCAGGAGACTGCTTTCAGTTCCTTTTTGTTTCCCTCTCCTGCTGCTGTTTTGCTCTTAGTTTTCTTTTCTGCTCTGTTTCTAGTTTTGGATTTCCATCAATAGTAAGACATGCCTTTGTATGTACGCACAGTTTTGTATCTTTTGGCTGTTTAGTCTAATCTGCTCACTTCCTGTCAGGGGACATTTTAATGAAGGATGTCACGCCGTATTTCAGGCATTTGAAGTAATTGGACATAATGCAGGGTAAAAAAAAAATATAAGCATAAATAAATAAATAAAGTAACAGGAAAAAAAGGTTACATGAGAAGACATTTGATTAATAGGATGTTGCCATTAACTCAGTTCATCTTTATAAGAATTTCATTCTCTATAAATACTTGTTGAGTTGACTTTTACTTGACTTTTGGTTTTAGAGCTATGGCTCTATTCTCAGTCTGTTTTTAAAGGTGTTTTCTTTATTTCTGTGGCTTCCTGTGCAGTTACAGGAAGATTCATAAGTTTTAAATGGTCGTCCATTTATGTGATGTCCTGACTTAAAGGTCCCCGAGCCTCTTTCTTTCTGCTCTTTTCGTTTCTTTCCTCTCTGCCATCTTTTAAACTCAACGGTAAGTTCACAGGAGGGTCAATCCATGTAAATTCAGCGAAGTTCTAACCTCACACCCTCAGAATTGGCCTTTTTAATTTTTTTTGTGCAATAACTTTAGCATATCTAATGAGGTTAGGTGAAATTTACCCTCATACTATGAAAACTGTCAGTTACCCGCCCTCGAAGTACATCGGTTTGGGTTGAAGTGTGCCGCCGTTTCTCACCTTATTTTTTTTTTCCAGCATTTTTTGACTTCTTGTAACTTCCTCAGTACAGGAGATATTAACAGGGCTGAAACCACATTTAAGCTCTGTTTCAAAACTGCAACCAAATCAATTTTACACCCATTACAAGCGTCACAATCTAAAGAATATGATATAATGGGTATATCATAGTTTAAATAGTAAAATTTTACCAATTTAATGTCTGTGATGCAGAGCAACAGAAACAAGCATTGGTACCCTGGATGTTTGATTTGTTGTCTAATAATACACTGGAGAAAAACTTTAAAAAGGGCATTTTGGGGTAAACTTTGTGAGATGGTTGGCTTGTCGAAACAAGTTACAGCATATGAAAGGTCTCATTTTTGCCTACATTTTGATACCTGGCTCTATACCTGTGTACTTCCAAAGCCTGTAACTCATGCAGTTTCATAGTTTGAAGGTACATTCTTGCATGGTGTTATTAGATATGCTACATTTATACTACAAGACAAATCAGGTGATTCTCAGGGGGTCAGGTGGGAGTCACTCAGTGATTTTCCATGGAATGAGCCGGGAACTTCATATTTCCACATTCAAAAATCATCGTTAGAGAGTTTGCACACTCATGGGGAGGACAGAAGTTGTGATTGCTTCAAAGCACTCATTAATCAGAGTGCATAAATGTTTTTCTAATTTATTGAACATTTTGACGTCATACAGGGAAACTCTTCTTCAGACATACTCTGATCTCTGTACTTTGTATGCTGTTGCAGTTGATTCCTCAGAGTACATTTTGGAGCTGTGACGTCCACTAGCCTGTGGTCACTCTTTATACAAAGATCACTTTTGTAGCTAAATATAAAAAAAAACCAAAACAAAATCTATGTTTACCAAAACCTCAGAAGCAGCTTTGACACCAAATGTTGAAACTTTTGTTTCCAATACCCCCCAAAAAAGTAGAAAAAAACCTTAGCATAGATAAAGTGTTGTTTCCCCCAGCTATTAAATACTATATACTGCTGTATTTCCATGACTGCAGGATACTCGTGTGTGATTTTTATAGCATTATTCTGCCCTTGCAGCCTAAGGTCATTCCCAGTGCTATATGTGGCATTTGCCAGAAGGGTAAAGAGGCCAACAAGAAAGGCAAGCCAGAGGCTCTCATTCACTGCTCCCAATGTGAAAACAGTGGTAAGTTCACACACTAAACTCCAAAGGGCAATTTCCTGCTTTTTTTTTATACAATTTTAGTCACATTTGTTTGTATTTTAGTGCAAATTATGTGTAGTTAGTCATAAGCAGTTAATGAGTATTAAATCGCCTCCATATTTAGTCAAAGGAAATGTTTAGTTATCTATTAAATGACTGGCTAACTTTATATAACTGTGTGTAAGCACGATTTAAAGTATTTGTAGTGTTTCTGCTACTGTGTGTAAGAGAGTTTAGCTTGTGTGATTCAAAGTCATCTGTCAAAGGATTTACATTGGCAGTTATTCAGCTGAAGGCTGTTTCATAAGTAGAAAAATTCAGCATCTTGTTTATTATACCTGAAAAAGTTTTGATGTTAGAATGATTACTTTTTTAGATGATGGGCCTCAGTATGTCAGTGACTAAACGCCTTAGAAGGGTCTGTAAACGGCGGTGTATTCATATGTCTGTGTGGGCCTGATTTTGTGTGTCGGCATGTGCTTGCCTGTCCCTGCACGTGTCATGTATTTATTTGGATCCGTGTGTGTCTCCGGCTCTTTTGCTTCTGTGCACATGTCCGTAAACTTCAGGCCACCCGTCCTGCTTGGACATGAGTGAGGAGCTGGTGAGTGTGATCCAGACGTACCGCTGGCAGTGCATGGAGTGTAAGACCTGCACCGTGTGCCAGCAGCCCCACCACGAGGACGAGATGATGTTCTGCGACATGTGCGACCGAGGATATCACACCTTCTGCGTAGGCATGGACTCCATACCTACAGGTGGGTAGATGGAGACACAAAGGTGATTTTAGACCGACAAATTGTCCGGGGAATACCTGAAGCCTGCACTGCGAAGCATGATTTGGAGCTCAGCAAGGTAACTGTAGGTTTAACCCTGGGTTTTAAGGTTCACTCCTTATCGGGATACATGCTGCAGACCTAAACTGCTTGAGATGAGAAATCAGCACATACAAAAACACCACCTACTGACCAATCAGGCCTGGCCTATATTACTGTTTCAGTCCACACAGAGTAGAATTGCTAATAAGTTTCTGCTGGCTGGTGTGATGTGTGCTGAGGATTAATGAGTAGACAGATGCATAAACACTTGGTGACTGGACACTAAAAAAGGAGTGAAAAAGCAGGCACATAATTTTCAGTTCAGTCGTTCACTGAGTTTGTTTGTTTTCCTATTTCTGTCTCGTTTGTAGTTACTGATTGATTCTGTCCGTCTCCTCAGGTCTTTGGATATGTGAAGTTTGCGACAAAGATTTTACCACACCCAAGAAGAAAGGAGGAGCTAAAACACCCAAGAAGAACAAGTCGGCTCAGAAATGATCAGCAGCTCCATTAATCATAATAATCCTACACAAATGCACTGCCTTTAGAAACTGTAAAACGTGAAAACGATAGATAAGTTTGCCCCAGCAGCTTTGATGGAGAAAGATAAATGCACAGTTCATGATCCATAAAAAAAAACACAATAGTGAAGCTTTCCTCCAAATACCAAAAAATCCAAACACAACTTCCTAACCTGCTGTTACTGTTTGACATGTCTTTAATATACAGGCTAAGACTTGAAAACAAACGTGTCTTTTCTGTGGCAGGCCTATAATTTGAAACACAATTAATTCCCACCAATAAACCAAATTGGTGCATTAAGTTTTTATTATTCACTTGTGTATGTTATTCTACATCAACTGCACATCCAGAGTAGGGATTAACTTCAGCAGAGCAGCTTGGAGAATGACCTCCAGATACATAAATAATGCAAAAAGCTAAACTGGAAATCGTATCCCTCCAAATGTACTGCACTGAATCCTTTGACCAAACCACTAACAGTATCGCCCGTTCCTGCTTCATTAAATCGTGCAGTTTCTGCCTCATTATGTTGCTGCAGTGATAACATGTTTGCTGGGAAATTGTTTCGGTTAAAAAAAAAAAATGGTGCTTTCGATCCTTTCACTACTGAAACGACTGATCTTTTTCTTTCATTAGTACATCTTTGTATGTTTTTTAATATCTTTGGAATTACAGTTTGTATTTTGATAAGGTGTGATTTAATGAGGCAGGCCAGTAAAATCTTATTTATAGTGTATAATGACATGGTGCTTCTGATGTGTATTAAGATGTAAAAGACACTGGGTGTCAGACCTCGTGGCTGCAGGAGTTTTCAGGTTTGGGGAGTGAGTCTTTATTATCAAAACAAAGTCTCAGAAAAATGTAACCACTCATAATTACATTGAATTGTAATTGCGCTGAATTTAGCATCCATCAGCTGGATGGTTAATTGATGTTTCTGCAATCAGCTTGAAATGTGTTTCTTTTTCTGTTGTCCTGCAGTAAGCAGGTTGATAATGGGATATTTGTTGTTGAATATAATGTCTTGGTTACTGAAGTACGAATTGTTTTTTTCTTTTTTTTCAATAAAAACTTAAAATAAAAAGAACAATTTATCAATTTTCTATCAATTGCTGTTTAAAGGAATCCCTGTCAATGATATGTCCTTCTGCTTTATGTTTCCATTTATTTGTCACAGGCTGAGCAGCAAAAGTAAGCGTTAAATTTGTGTATGATTTAAAAAGTCTCACTTTAGCGCTGCGTTATTAGAGATAAAGGGACCAAACTGCTTTAACACTGCATGGCCAGATGATAAGTGTTAGAGAGTTTGTTTATTTGAGAGAAGACAAATTTACCTCTAGTTTAAAAGTTTTATTTCAAGCAGGATCATTAAAATAATCTTGTACAAGGACCTTTCCTGTTTGAGTTGACATCACGTCAGTCGCCCAGAAAAGGATATGGACTTCCTGTTACAGTGTTATTTATAATTTTTTAAGAAACAAAGGTAGACAATATCATTGGTTAAACCGCAGGGGAGGGCTGTGGTTATTTCACAAAATAAAACATAATTTGTAGCCTTCTAATAACCTGGACTTTCTTCTCCGCTTGTGTTAATCCTTCGCACTGCGGGATTAATGCTCTGTCCCTTCACACCTAATTAACAGGTCATTGCAACTCTTTGATTAAACAATGCACACTGTGAACATAAATATTTAAAAATCCCAACATAAGTCAGCTTAATACTGAAAGGTTACATTGTTTACATTATGTTTAGAGAAGTTGAGCTATAGTTAATATATTATTAATAAAAGTGTGAATATGCTCCAACCTCAGTGAAATTTAGTTTTTAAGTATTTGCATTGTTTTTACCACTCGGTGTGATTTTACTTCACACACTACAAATTTGAAACACATGCTTCAGCAGTGTGATGAGCTTGACCATAGAGCTATCTATCTATCTATACTATACTAGACTATATTGCCAAAAGAATTCACTCGTCTCCCTTCACACGCATATGAACTTGAGTGACATCCCATTCTTAATCCATAGGGTTTAATATGATGTTGGCCCACCCTTTGCAGCTATAACAGCTTCAACTCTTCTGGGAAAGCTT
>VUQS01051779.1:15631-26758 GCA_015108495.1 Heterochromis multidens | reverse complement strand
ATAACAATTAAAATTAAAAAAAAAAAACAAACAAAAAAAAAAAAACATATTATTTGCCAGATGCTTTGGCTGCATGAAATAAAAACTGACCATAACTGTATATATTTTTTTTCACCTTGAAAGCAATATCAATAGCGTTTCGAAAAAAGTTATTTCACCAATTTTTTTTAGAATAGAGCAGTAACTGTAGACAGGCTAAAAAAGCTTAGTTAGCAAGCCTTGTATTACATTTGCCAGTAGGATGCAAGTGCTGTCAGTTGAATTATAGAAATTGCTGCGTTACTTTAACTGAAGGTCCATAAACTGTTATGAATAAGTTAAGCTTAGTTAATCATGATTACAACATTTGGAATTTTGTATCACATTTTTTATGTCAACACATAATATATCTATGCAGTAGGTCAAAATTTTCTAATAGTATTGGTTATACTGGCAAATTAAATTGTTCGTATATAAGCGCAAATTAGACTGAGATTTCTCTGAAATTTGGTATTCATACTCATGTTGTTCATGTGGTTTGGTCCTTATTGTGCAAGTTTTTCAATATGCATTTCTTTTCAGCGTGCTGAGAGGAGTGTTTGAGACAAGCGAGGTTGCGTGCTAGACAGAGACTTAAAAGACGGAGGGTCATAAAAAAAAGATTCAAGGGCTTTAGAAGGAGTAAAGAAGGGTATTTTTTTACGAGCCATGCAATGGATTCGTGTGTTTACCCCCTGACATAGATGTCAGACATCTTCTCTCCTGTCATGAATGCATCGTCCTCTAGAATTACGTCATCAGTGTTCCAAATTATAACACGAAGCTCAAAGCTAGACATCAGCAGAGTATTGACCAGAGAAAGAGAGAGAGGACGACAGACAGACAGGAGACACACCACGAACACAGAGACACGACAAACGACACAAACACGCACACAGAAAAATGGAAACAAAACAAAACAAAAAAAGGTAATGGTTAACAGCAAAAAAAATCACACACAGCTCACACCCACGGGATGAGGGTTGGCTGCCCCATCCCGCTGTACCTACCCCCTGACAAATATGTCACTGGACTTTTCCCCAGTGAAGTAATCATCGTCCTCCAGTATTACTTCGTCTGTATTCCAAATAATCACCCTGAGCTCATATCTGGTAAGTGGGGGGGAGGAAGGAACACACATAGTTGGACTTATATTTGACATTTTTAGAGCTAACTAGTCAAACAGACTCACCATAATTTAACCAGGGGATAAAACTACATTTTGTTCTTGAAAAAACTTTCTGTTGAGAAGAGCAATAAATGAATATTTACATTCAATTTATAGTTTTGTATTACCATAGAATATTTTCAAAGTGACATTTATCTTATTGCTCCAGTCAGGATGTACCTCTTTGGTTTTCGTGGAGATATGTCAATTGCAGGTCCAGGAGCAGGCATATCCATAGGGAACATATCCACCCACATCTCAATACGGCCCTTTGAGGGAAAAAAAAAGCTGCTATAATTTCCAGTCAGATGCATTTTGTGACTCTCTGCTATGCAGTCCTTTCCTACCTGTTCAATACCAGGTTTGTCAGGGTTCAGCAAAGGTCGGGTCTCCACATGCTCAGAAACAAGCTTGCAGCCAATTCTTGGGATCTCCTCCCAGTGATTCAGCACTGTGAGGGCCAAATGCTCCTCAGTCTGCTTCTTTAGACCTAGTAAATTGATACAAAGCAAAGCAAAGCAAAAACTAGTAAGCAGTAAACAGGGAAAGCAAGAAAATACTTAAGTCAGAACAAATTTTATTTCATCTCATTCCACCTTAAACTTAATTAAACAAATGCCTAAAATCTGAAAATCTCAGTAAACAAGCTTAGTGTAAATGGATTTGTAAGGGATATAAATTAGATTTAAAAAATGACAAAGGAAGAATAATCAGGATCATCACATTATCAATTAATTAGTGATGTAACATTTTTTAATTATCTCATATTTGTAGGAGAAATATATAGCGATACCATTTTCATCCTCGATCTCTGTTGCTCCTGTAAAGATTCGATTAGCCACCTTGACTTTGCCTCCTGGCCCATAATGAGGTCCATCGATTTTGCCATCCTTACAGAGCTTAGCCAGGATCTGGCTGGGCTTCAAAGGGTCCCGCCAAGCATTGTATCCATGGCTAACACCAAGAGATACCACATTACTGAGAGGTCTTTGGGTATGTAAGTCAATGAAAAGTTTTTCAGATGCATTTTTCTGGTCCTTGGTTTTGTAGGAAATATTATTGGATGCAATATAGTAGAAACAGGTAGTTTAGCATGTTGCAGCCCTGATTCATGGTTATTACACAGAAACTACCAGAAAGGTTTTCGAGGTAACAAGCCACAGCATCAAATAATTATGTTATTACCTTGGAGAATTTTTAGGATATACAATAAGATTAATTTCAACATTATAATGTGATAATAGTGTCTTAATATATGAAAACATCAACCAATATTAACTTATTATTATGAGATTATTACCACATTAATATCACTATATTAACAAATGTTTACTTCCAAATACCGCACAGAAATTATCATTTTATTGCTTACAGGTTATCATATTTTTACCAAAATATTACAATACTGTTACTAACTGGGTTTCCCACATAGGATTTATTACATTTGTTTCCATATTATTACCCCTAGTTATTACCCCATTATGTAAATAAATAATGGGGTAATAACTAGTGGTCTAATATTACTCAGTTAAAAATCATGGTTGATACCAAGCTATTGCTTGGTTTTTACATTGGTTATTACTTGGTTAATAAATGGTATTACATGGTCATTGCCTCTTTAGTTCCACATGTTACCCCACTATTATCATGTTAGCTGAAATATAAAGTGCTACTTAACTGCAAACCAAATGCAGACTGCAAACCAAGGAGACTTTAAACTGGCCTTTAATACTTCAGTTGTCTGCTATTACTATTTTTAAAATAAAGAAACTAAAATTCAATCAATATTTAAAGCAGGTGTTAAGTTTCATATTGTGACATTACAACTAAACCAGCAACTTAAACAGGATCAAATATAGTGAAGCTCACACAGAGTAGCTGGAAGAAATGCCGCAGGTGACTCTGAATTTGCTGTAGAAACGGTTCTCCAAGTCAATCTTTGTCTCTCCAATCAGGTCATCAGTGCCGACCAGATCCCAGTCGTACACAGACACCGTTAACATAGACTCCATGGGGAACGTGGCCTCGATGTCAAATGATCTGAGCACCGACAAGTGGAAGATAAACCGAATAGTTCAAAAGGTGCAATAGATTCAGTCACATAAAGTTGGGTCACTGTGCAAAATGGAAATAAATGCAGAATACAAGGATGTGAAAAATATTTAAACCCATTATTTAGTTGAAAAAGTATGAGGCCAACACATTAACTTTACTACTTTTTGAAAAATTTGATGCCAGCAACAACTTTTTTTGTTACTACACGGCCAACATACCACAACAAAGTGATTCAAGCTCTCGCTCAACTTACTTTCCAAATACTGGATTGAGCTGTTTGGAGATGTAGTTCTCTTTGTCCTTGACCTCTGATTTTCCCAGTTTAATGACAATGTATGGATCAGCTTTCCCATTAATGTCAGCAGGATGGAGGTCTGTAGCCTGGAAAACAAAGAGAAGAGAGGAGAATTCATTTATTTTCATACACTTATTATTTATGACTGTGGCATAGATTTAGACATAAAGAAGGTCACCCACCCTGACCACATAGACACGAACGAGGACTTTGACTGGATCATTGTGTGGAATACTCTGGAACATTCCCATGTTAGGATCAAATCCTGCTTCTCTTGTGATCTCTTCAGAGAGAGGTAGCTTGTATATACACAAGGACCCCTGAGTGACAGAAAAAAAATCATATTTATATGTTGTATTTTCTGTTAGTGGAGTCTGAGAAGTAAAAGTTCTTACAGTGTTTTCCCACCTTGAATCTGCCAACAATCCTGTCATCATCCAGAGCGTGTTCGTCGTCATCCCCAGCCTTTCCTCTGTACAAGTTGAAAGTGTGAAGCCAGTCTTCAAAGTTGCCATACTCACTCTCAAGCTCCTTGTTGTACACCTGCCATCAACCAGCAAACACAAAGAATTTAAGCTTGCAGGGATAATATTGTGTGCTGATTAACTTTTGTATGACTGTTAATGGCATATTCACCACTAGCTCATCCACTTTTGCTTTCACTGGTCGCTTCTCGGAGCCATCTGCAGCCTGACTCCTCTTCTTGTCCTTAGAGCTTTTCTTCTCTTTGCCCTTTTCTTTCATCTTGGAGCCTTTCAGAAGAAGGTCATCGGGTTTCATATCTGATTGAAACCATGAATGGAAGTGAAGACAGACAAAGTAGGGATGGAGACATAAAGATGGGTTGCAGGGTTGCACGCACCACTACACATTACATAACATGAAAGCTGATGGGTCTTTATCAGGGGACCAAATTTCCCTGATTTCGTGCTGTAAAGTTTGTCAAATGTTCTTGAATTTTAAGTAAAAACATTGCACAGTGCTTAATTAATGTGTCCTAATGTGTCCTGGATTACTGCAGAACAATGTAACATCAGTGGTAAGAGTGGTTACAGGTAACAAACCTTTAACCAGAGATGTGAGATTAAGGCTGCTTTTCAGTGAGATCTTAGAAGAAAACAAACAAATGCTGGAAGGCAGTTTGTGTAGATTTTATTTATTAATTTTATTTTTTGAGATCCTCTGAAAAAATATGGTCATCGAGAAGACTGACAGTCACATACTGACAAACTTCATCTTGATAAAGAGAGCACAAAGATTCTCCTACAACAAGAACAATGACATGATGATCTTTTCTACATTGTTGTTATATAACGTATTGTAAATTTTGACACTGAATTTAAAAATTATATTTCTTCTTATGACTCACATAGCACTTATGATTGATTTTTTTATGCTGTGTGAATTGCAGTCTCATAGTAAATAATATTATGCAATAAAAGGTATTTAAGAATTTTATTAAAAGTGATTAATAAAGCAGACCTGTGTCATCCAGCTTTCATCTGTACTGCATAGCTGGGAGGTCATGCTAATGTTTATGAATATGATGTTCAACTCTGCACAAATGAAGGATGGGTTCAGGAGATGAAGGAGGGGAAGAGCAACAAACACATACGATGCCTCTCATGCTCTTACATAATCATTAAAGAAACTAACTGAAAACAGTCAGAGATATCATAGGTCCATGTTTGCAGAATCACAGCCTAATATTCAATATTGGTGACATTGTGGTCAAATAGTAAAAAAAACAAAAAAAAAACACTGCCTGGTCAAAAAAGTCACCTGGCGTTAACTAAGATAATATGTAAGAGCTTTCCATTGGATATTTACTGCAGTGTGATGCAACACTGATCCAGTGAGTAGCTTCTTATTTCTTAAACAATCACGGTGAAAGACGTGTAACCTGTCATCAAGGAAAAGAAGTTACTCCATTTCAGAAGGGTAAAATTATTGACCTGCATCAAGCAAAGACAACAACTGAGAAGATTGCTGAAACGACTAAAACTGGTATAAGAACTGTCCAGCGGGTTGTTAAAACCTAGACGGATAGTGGTGAGCCATCATCTTCGAGGAAGAAATGTGGTCAGAAAAAAATCCTTAATGATTGAAAGATCATTTAAATGTTTGGTAAAATCATATAAAAAAAAAAATCAACAGTAGAACTCACAGCTATGTTTAAGAGTGAATAAATGATTTCCATGCACAATGCAAAAAGAACTCAAGGGACTGGGACTAAACAGCTGTGTAGTCTTTAGAAAACCAGTTATTAGTGTTGTTAATCAGAAAAAAAAGCTTCAATTTGCTAGGGAGCATAAAGATTTGATTCTAAAGTAATAGAAAATGGCCATTCTGGTCTGAGGAGTTCAGATTTACCCTGTTCCAGAGTGATGAGCAGGTCAGGGCAAGAATAGATATGGATGAAGGCACCCATCATGCCTACTGTAAAAGCCTGTGGGGACAGCGGTATGATCTGGGGTTGCTTCAGTTTGTTCAGACCTTAACCCCACTGAGAATCTTTGGGATGTGCTGGAGAAGACTTTACATAGTGGTCCGACTCTCTAATTACAATACAAGATCTTGGCGGAAAATTAATGCAACTCTGGATGGAAATAAATATTGTGACATTGCATGAGCTTATTGAAACAATGCCACAGCGAATGCATGCTGTGATCAGTGCTGAAGGAAACTAAATATTAGAGTGTGGAACATTTTTCTGGCCAGGCAATGTATATCCATTGTGTTCTAAACACTTTTTCTTGCTTCAAAGGAAAATGTTGTGAAGTCAAGAAAACATGTGAAGGAGAATTCAAAAGTCAGAAGAAAAGACAACTGCAGAGCTTAGAGAATATGACTGCACTACACTATGTACATAGCATGTAATAGCAGGTGTCTTTGATTGGGTCCGTCTGGGTAAAACTAAAATGTGTCATTGTTTCAAAAAAGTCATATAAATGTTGACAACCCTGTAAAAATCATCACTTCATTACTAAAAGTGTAACTGAAATAAAAACAAGGAATTCAGACTACCAGTCACAAAAGGGAACTGAAATTTGGATTCTGCAAGAGAAACTATATGATGGCATCTTTTTCTTCATTTAACATGGTTAGGTGTATGTCCTATTCCAAGGGAGATAAAAAAGAAAGCATCAAAGCACCTTTTCCTAGTATTTAGACTCTTCGCCTGCAGACACAGCTGCATGCTGGCAGGCAGCCTTACTGATTTGGTAGAGTTCAATACCTGCCGCTTCAGCTGCTATCTCAATGTCCTCTCTCTCCTCCGCCTCTGCCTGAGCCGCCTCCTGGGCTCTGAGGGTCTGAAAAACCAAGCGAGAAAAATTTGTCAGTCTAATAGGATTTTGTGTGTGAGGAACAGTCCTGTGAGACTCAGAAAAACAAGTGTAGAAGCAAACAGAATTGACTGTATTAGAAGGGACAAACCTCCTTCAGTGTCTCTATGGAAGCAAAATATTTGGACCACCAGTCCAGAACACTCTCGTCTGTCTCATCCTCTTCCTCCATTCCTCCCTTCTTTTTCTTCTTCTTCTTCTTTTTGTCTTTGTCACTTTCTTCCTCAATCTTAAAAAAGTGCAGACATTAAAATGCCCCTCAGTAGATTCTTTTCTTATTTAAAATGACACACCAGCGGACTGTAGCACATACTTTTACTGCTAAGTTTCTGCAGGAAAACTACTCACCATGTCAACTTTTACAACAGCATCAGACATCTACAGTAGAGGGCGTTACATAAAACAACACAAGGATTAATACACACAATGGATGGCGCAGGTATGACTGGCACATGTACAGAGGCAGGTAAAGATGACTGAACATAAAGCAGGGCTTCTACTACCACCAGTTACAAATATAATATATAAACATACAGAAATAGAAATATAGAAATAAGCAGGCAGTGCTCCACTGTGCACAAACTTAATGGAAAGCTTACTGCATCTAACTTGACGACTGTGTCCATCTTTCGGACTGGAGGCTCTCCATCCATGTTGACAGCGATATCACCTGCGGGGCGAGAGAAGGAGTGGGAAGAAAGGCTGGGTGAGGAGCGGGGCCGGGGTCCGCCATTGGTCAGGACCATGTAGCCATTCATTAGCTTAGCTGGAGTGCAGCCGAAGGTTAAAGGCAGCAGTGAGTAGAAGGAAAGGAGAGTACAGCAGAGGACATGCAAGAGAGGAGCGAGAGAAGGGATAAAGGGAGGATATAGACAGGAAAAAGGTGGTCAGGGCAGAAAGCAAGCGATGAAATCAGCAAAGTTATTACAGAACAGACTGTCTAAAGAGGATTTGCAAACATTGTCTCAAATGTTTGACAAAGTTAGTCAGGTATTTTTTAGAAATAAGGAAACCAACAGTAAGAAAAGAAGTTCATGAAAGACTATATGTTTCACTTAAATGTGGAAAACCTTATTAACCAACTGCTACTGCAGTTATTACACCATTATCTAGTAATCATATATTGCACAGTACTAACAAAAAGAGCTGCTAGGCTTTTGCTTCAAACCTTCCTCCCCCTACACACATGAACACACTCATGTTATAGCTAATAGGGCCCTCACTAACTAATTCATCACATGAGTGGCCACACCTGCGGTGGCCCAGTTGTTGGAGGTCTTGTCAGGAGCGCTGTAGATGAAACGTCTCAGGCTGCTTACAGCGTGGGACCCCACCAGGATGTAGCGGCCAAAGGCTCGGCAGTCCACCACTCGAATGTTGAGAGGAGGATGGAGAAGCTCATTTTCTGGAAGGTCCTGTGGCCAAAATCAAGAAAAAAAAAATCTGGCAAAGAGTTGTGTTTACTACAAGGATGTACTTGTAATATCCAAGCAACCACTTTCTATTGGTCTAAATATCAAAAGGATCAATGCACTTACCACCTCAAACCATTTGACCAGGGTGCTGAAATTGGGATTCTTTTTGTAGTTCTGGATGAGCGCAGATTGAACACCTCTACCTGCACACTCTATGTCCACACGGGGCCTATCCACCTGAGCTAAGTTGATTCTCTTCAGGTCCCTTAATCCCCAGAACAAAACCTGAGCCAGAGAACAGCTGTGATTTGATAAGGCGGGGGGGGGGGTTAAAAAGCTCAGAACACACAGCCACAGTGGTAGATAAAATTCACCTCTATGCGGTAGCGACTCAGGACAGGCCGGATGCCCAGCGGCACAGGGAGGATGGGTCCACGCTCTGAGTCTGTTGGCCCCTCAAGGGGGGGAAGGTCAACCCTGCCTCCTTGACCAATCTAATTATGGGGAGAGAGGGGAACTAAACCAGGTTGGAAGCCTTCTGAGAGCACCTTATCAACTTTACTTCCCATGGTCCTGATAGTTTAGTTAATGCTATGTTTCTCTTTAAAGCACAATTTTAAAGAAGTATAGAAGAAAGTAAAGAAGAAATAAATTATTAATACCTCGTTGGCAAAGAAAAAAAAAACACTATCTATTGCCCACATTGAAAACAGTGCTCCCAAACGGTAAGATAAATTTGGATGAAAAGAGAGAATGAAAAGAAAACCTTTATCTGAGGAACAGCAAAATTATGGACAGCAATCAGAGCTCGTCTGATCTCCTCAGCATCAAAGGGTATCTGTAGGCAGCAGGAGAAGAAAGACAGGGGGAATCGATATTTTAAAGAAAAGATAGGGTGAATGGAAGAGGAAGTGGAGGGCAAAAGTTAAAAAAGAAACATAAAAGGAGAAAATGGGATTGGCCATATTGGGAGGAGAGAAGGGTAAATAAAAAAGGTCTGTCAGTTTCAAACATAAGAAACAGTGATGACGTAGAGACGGCAGGCCAATATAAGAAATGGAAAAGAATGAAAACAAATAAAGAGTGAGACATAATTTTTTTCATGGAGAGAGAACTGTATAAAAGGTGCGAATAGAAAGTTGACTCTGCTTATAAAAATCAAAACCCCTCCCCCTGAAAGTCATCTCCTTGTGTACCCCTACTCTACTTCGAGTCCTGCTTCTACTTTTAGATGACCCTCTGTAAGTCCTGCTCTGACCCCTTGCACTTCTTTATCTGGGCCCTTCCCCACATCTGTGCCTCAATACAATCCTGTCTCGGAGGTCTACAAACAATTCCTTGGACTTCATGGCTTGGTTTGTGCTCTGACATGAACTGTCAACTATGGGACCTTATTTAGACAGGTGTGTGCCTTTCCAAATCATATCCAATCAACTGAATTTACCACAGGTGGACGCCAATCAAGTTGTAGAAACATCTGACAGATGATCAATGGAAACAGGATGCACCCAAGCTCAATTTTGAGTGTCATGGCAAAGGCTGTGAATACAAAAATTTGAGGTGAACAATGAATTTAATCCTTTTAGGAATAAGGCTGTAACATGACAAAATGTGGAACAAGTGAAGTGCTGTGAATACTTTCTGGATGCACTGTAGATTTGCTGCTGTGCTTGGAATCATTGTCCTGTTGCATGACCAGATTTGAGCCAAGCTTTAGACGTCGGATAGACGACTTCACATTTGACTCTAAAATACTTTGGTATACAGAGGAGTTCATGGTTGACTTAATGACTGCAAGGTGCTGATATGAGGTGTTTGTGCCGATGTGCTGTGTTTGGCTTTCTCTCTTATGGCCAAACATCTCTAATTTGGTGTCATCTGTCCAAAGGACAATGGGCCTCATTTACTAACAGTGCATACGCACAAATTTGTGCGTAAATCATGTGTATGAATATTTCATGGAAAAATCTTTGATTTATCAATATTTTCGTACCTGAATTTGTTTGTACTTTACAAACTAATTTAGAAGTCCCTCTGACCATGTGTACGAACAAATGACAGCCTTGCAGCCTTAAGAATTTAAACACAAGTCTTTAAAATTAATACCACTACTAAATATAATAATAATAACAATAATAACAATAATTATTATTGCCTTTCGGTCATTATTTACAGTTTTCCAAAAATGCTCAGAATAACAATAAAAAATGCACGTAAAGAAAACAAAACACTAAATGGAAAAGGTGTAGGCTTTAACCTTCATCCATCCATCCATTTTCTTCCACTTATCCAGGGCCTGGTCAGGCAGTAGCTTAAGCAGAGAAGCCCAGACCTCCCTCTCCTCAGCCACCTCCTCCAGCTTATCCGGGGGAACACCAAACACTTCGCTTTTACGCTCAGCTCTCTCTTCACCAAAACGGACTGGTGCGCAGCGTCTGTGGCCCCAATCCGTCAATTTAAACATATTCCATTATCTCTTGATGCATGCTCCCTGTCCAGGATGTGTACATCGTTTCTCCCACTAAAAACGCTACGTCCAGATGAACAGATTCAGCTTTTTGGGATATTCCATTATCCCTTATCTCATCTAATCGCTTCTGAAAAGTTTTCATCTTTCATTAAAAATGACTTCTACCATTGCTGGATGTTGTCACTTACAGTATAATTTCTTGGCACTACCCCATGGATGCTGGAGAATCTGGATTTTTTTTTTTTTTTTTTTTTAAACGATCATCAATCCATTGGAAACACTTTGGAAAGCTGCGCCTCTTCTGGCTTCCTCCTTGGACCTCAGACACTATTATTCAGTTTTCTGCAGTCAGACTTTTT
>VUQS01051721.1:0-11756 GCA_015108495.1 Heterochromis multidens | reverse complement strand
TCTTGAATAATCAGGGCCCATCTTATCTTAAAGACCTCATAGTACCATATCACCCCAATAGAGCACTTCGCTCTCAGACTGCTGGCTTACTTGTGGTTCCTAGGATATTTAAAAGTAGAATGGGAGGCAGAGCCTTCAGCTTTCAGGCCCCTCTTCTGTGGAACCAGCTCTCAGTTTGGATTCAGGAGACAGACACCCTCTCTACTTTTAAGATTAGGCTTAAAACTTTCCTTTTTGACAAAGCTTATAGTTAGGGCTGGATCAGGTGACCCTGAATCCTCCCTTAGTTATGCTGCAATAGGCTTAGGCTGCTGGGGGTTTCCCATGATACACTGAGTGTTTCTCCTTCTCTCACCTCTGTTCACTCACCATGTGTTTTTACACCTCTCTGCATTTAATGAGCTATTATTAATCTCTGGCTCTCTTCCACAGCATGTGGTTCTCCCCTCACCCACAACCGGTTGCGATGGATGGCTGCCCCTCCCTCAGCCTGGTTCCGCCAGAGGTTTCTTCCTGTTAAAAGGGAGTTTTTCCTTCCCACTGTCGCCAAGTGCTTGCTCATAGGGGGTCGTCTGATTGTTGGGGGGGGTTTCTCTGTATTATTGTAGGGTCTTTACCTTACAATACAAAGCGCCTTGAGGCAACTTTTGTTGTGATTTGGCGCTATATAAATAAAATTGAATTGAATTGAACTGAATTGAATCTGTTCATCACAAAAGGTTGAGTGGTTGTATGAACTCAGAATTTATAATTTGAGAGTTAAAAAACCTTGCTGAAAGAAAAATACCTGTTTTAGATTGTCTGAGGTGTTCCTCACTGACACCTCTCCTTTCATGTTTTCATTAGGGTACAAGTCCATGTGTTCTAAAGGTGCCCTGAGCCCCCAGACAGAAATCCATACCTATGATTCCCACCATCTGGAAGGTGATCGACAGAATTTGGCTTCTCTTTGATCGAAGGTTTTCAGAAAAATAAAGTATTGATGTAGTATATTGCAGTAATAATGAATGGTTGACACACAATCTCAAGGCACTCCTGAACTTACCTCACAGATGATATGATCATATCTGCTGTTTGTTCTTAAAGCTGAAATGACCCATTTTTTCTGAAACCAGATAACGAAGTTAACGATAATGAATGGTTCAGAGGACTTCTCAGGCTGCTGTCTCTGCATGTTAACGTCCTCTGGCAGCAGGGTGAGTTATTTCCTCTGTCCTTGTCTTGCTGTCAATCATTTCCTGGTGTAGTTGCTTCATTTTCACTCAGCTTTTCTGTGTTTTTGCCTCTTCCCTCATTCACCTTCTGTCTATAAATAAAAACACATCACCATTAGCCCTGCGGTCATCTGCAGATGGGTAATTTGTTCCCTCAGGATGCAGTCTCAGGAGGGACGGTTGCGTCACATAAACTGAGTGGCACCTCTGAACATCATGGAGAGCCTTGATGAGGCACTATTCTCTTTTTTTTTACTTGTGAGTAGATAATAGTAGTCTCACAAGATTTTGATTGACTATGACTATTGTTAGCCAAAATATTATGCAGTCACTATGCAACATTTATTTAGGAACTCCTAGATAGCAATAATTGGCCCAAATATGGCCTATCTTTTCTGTTTTTCCTGGGCCACCTTTGGTCTTGTGGGTGTTGACTCAGGATGACTGCCTCAACTCAGGAACAGGTCCATCTTATATGTGCCAAATGTCATGTGTGTTGTGGCATTTGGGTGTTTGGCATGACAAACTTTCAGGACACGTCTCAGTGCCGTAACTAAGCCAAAGGTCCCATTAGTAGGCCAGAATGGGCCTAAATGTGTCTGCTATCAGTACTGTAAATGAAAAAAAGCCTCAGTCATTTATCAGTCCATGTCCAGTTTACTCCAAAATCAGATTTTGCTCTAAACTGAAGAAGTTATGCTTCTCTTCACTCCTTGTCCAACATGTTCTCATCATTCAAATAATGCAGATTCATCAGAGGCTGCCTTTGTGTCATCAGTATGCACAAGGTGTCTTTTGATTTCAGTCTCTGATGCACCAGCCGCGGCTATATTGGCCGCCAAGAGATAACGGTCCCGTTTTAGAACCTTAAACAATCAGATTTGGTGTCCATTTGCATAATTCTTTGGCTAGGGTCTGTGGGAATCCAACTAATGCAGAGGCTACACTGATGCTCGAGTCCAGTTCTCCAAAAAGCCAGCACACAGCCAGACACCAGTGATGCTAGCTAGAGTGTTGATTGGTTTACATGATGTCTTGGTCAGGAAAGGGGATGACAGCTGGGTTCACCACAAAGAGGATGAAGTTCAAACAAAAACACTACAGATTAAAAAAAGCCCACATCAGAAGACAGAGGGTGCAGTGGACAGCTTGCACTGTTTTTCTCACACTGTTTTATGTTCTGGGTCATTTGTCCCAGCGCTTTTGAGTTTTTGGACTTTCAGGTTTTGTTTATTTTAAATATTCTGTTTGATTCATGGTTTGTTTTATGTTCATATTTGCCTCATATATTCTTCTTTAGTGTATTTAGTCTTGTTCTTATTGCTTTAGAGTTTAATTCCTCCCTCAGTGTTCCATCCTCTCATATTAAGTTCATTCATGTGTCTGTTTGCCTCGTTCCATTATCTCACTTCCTGTTTTATTTTGATAGTGTTCCTTGTGCTTTGCTTTTAGTTTTGCTTCCCTTGTCTCATCTTCTGTGATTTAGTTTAGCTGTGTCTCGTTCTCCCCAGATGTCGCCACTTCCTCTAACTGCCCTCCTGTGTGTATATAGTCATCGTCTCCCCGTGTCCGTTGTCTGAGCGTCTGTTCCCCTTGTCCTAATGTTTCTTAGCCCCAGTGTGTTTTTCTAGTAATTCCAGTGAGTCTCCCAGTACTTTATAGATTCCAGTTTCCCTTTTTGAACTTTATGTTTTGCCTTCTTTGGATTACTGACCTTCTCCACAAAGAAGTTACTGATTTCTATCTGCTTGCTTGCAGGCATTAAGCTAAAGGACCAACAACAGCATAAACATGAGTAGCCTGCATGTTTCCACATATTTTTGACACTTTGCCCAGTGACACTAGGCAGGTACAACATGTAGAAAAAAAAACAAAAAACAAAAAAAAAAAAAAACGCCACGTCCAGATGAACAGATTCAACTTTTTGGGATTCTTTTACCTGGATTATTGAGCATGCATCAAGAGATATTCCTGAAGATACTTAAAGAAATGACAGAAAGCTGCCTCAGAGAGTTCAGAATAAAGGTGCTCACACCAAATATTCACTTTCAAGTTTAAATAAACATATGTTTCAATAACTTTTGCACTACTATATATTATACATATGTGTGTGTGTGTGTGATTATTGTATTGCTTATTCGTGTCAGGTGAAAAAAGCCCCATTTTGTTCTTGATAAAGGATGCAAACATCTGCAACTGCTGTGAGATGCCATGTGTGTTTACTTCACACAGAAAGCATCTGAATAAGAGTTCATATTTTTGAGTGTAACACCAAATTGCTCTCATTGTATTTGTAATCAGTCTGCCTGTGTGCTTTCAGTAAACTATATTTGTTGTGTGTTTCAGTTCCATTAGCCTTCCTACAGAAGATAAACTGCATCTGTGAGTGTTTTTTCAGCTGTGAAGCTTTCTCTCCCAGTGGGGTCAGGAGAAAAAAAAGAAACAATGCGGTGACATTGCTTTGCTCTGCACCAATTTGAACAGATAAAAAGGGAAATTAAATCTTGTTTATGCGACAGCGCTGATGGCGGATGCAAAGTGTCAAGGCGAACGCACCCGCCGCTGGAAGATTGTTCCAGAAGTGTCGACATGACTGACTAAGTGAAAACATATGGTGAGGGAAGCGGGGACTGCTGTGGAACACCCCCCCCCCCAACCTACAATCCTCCTGTCCTCGTCCTTTTACCTTCTCTCTATCTCTTCCTCTCTCCCCATCTTTATCTTTTTCCAGCTGAGTGGCTCCTAATTGAAGAGGGCGTGGGTTGCGTGTCAACAGCCATCAATGAGGTCATAAATCGTTTGTGAAGGACCACCGTGCTTCCTTAGCTTTTCCCCTGTCCTCAACTTGGTGCCGTTATTGCACCTTGTCTCTCCTTTAATGATTCAGTTTCAGTTAATAATTCTGCCCGGTAGCTCTTCTAATAAAAGTATTTCTCTCCTGCTGTAACACTGTCAGGTCCAGAACTCCTAAAACCAACCACAAGCATCTCTGCACTTCCCTCACTGTTTGTAAAAATCATTTGTACAGAAAGTGTTTAAGATTCATCACCTTCAAGATTCATTTACTGTGCAGTCTTACAGTTTTATGCTTCCGGTTGCAGTTTTGTAGTTCTGTCTGATAATCTCCATGCATATTTTGCTCAAAATCTAAAACGTCTGGACAAAAATAATGTCACCACCTCCATGGAGCTTCAGACAGCATGGTCAGCAACTGAATTTCTTCAACAATGGTCACCCAAACATGAATCTCTACTTCACTCTGTGCAAAGGTCCTGTCATCACCAAAAATATCAGGCTGATGGGCAACTAAAACTAAAAAGTAGTAAAATGAAAAAATAGCTGAGTGTGAAGGTGAAGCCGTCAATCTTCTGGTCAGTCTGCTTTCCTTCTCTCACCTATGGCCACCAGATGCCCTCCAGCATAAGTGTCTTGGGATTTGATCTTTGCTTTTTGCAGAAAATGTAACTCTGTTGGTTTTATTTAGAAGTGAACTTCAATTTGCACTTAAGATCTGAGACCAAGGTCAAAGCAGCTGGGAAAACCAATTAGCAGCTTCAAATTCGAGGCCATGGTTCCCAGCCAGAAAAGGGTGGATTGCTCACTCCGGGCTGGGAAGAAGTCGATGCCACAAGTTTAGGAGTTCAAGTATCTCAGGATCTTGGTCCTGAGGGATGCGTGTGCTGCACCACTCTGTTGTAGTAAAGAGAAAGCTGAAGGTCGAGATGAAGATCACCTGTGACCATGGGCTGAAAGAATACGATGGTTGAGATGAACTTCTTCTAAAGGGTGTCTGAGATGTTTCCTGGACACAGAGGTGAGGGGTTTCTGTGCATGTCCAACTGGGAGGAGACCCCCTAAAACAGACCCAGGACTCACTGGAGATATTATGTCTCTCAGCTGGCCTAAGAATGTTTCACTTATGGAAGAGGAGGAGGAGGAGGTGGAGGCTGGGGAGAGTGAAGTCTGGATTTTTGCTTAGACTGCTGCCACTGCAAACTGTAGAGACAGAAAATGGATAAAAATGGCCTACAGAGCTCTGAAAAGATGAGTATTATTTTTGGAGGGTTTTTTTTTTATTACCTTGCAATAACTTTATAATTTTTCCTCTGACCCGTGGAGTGAAGAGAGACATGGCTTGAAGATCTTCAGATTATCTCAATGGAATATATATTGTGAAAGATTTCTGTGCATAAATCATATTATCCATTTATTTATTCATACCTTTCATTATCCTAAAAATTGCATCCATAAAGACTTTGGAGAGAAGTGCCTGCCTGAAAGACAGAACTCAGGGAAGAAGGTATCTCAGTATCTTCTCAATGCTGCACCTGATATTTTCTATTAGCACATAATACCAGTGGAAATGGACATAGATAATGAAGCACTATTTATGGCATGTGTGAAGCTTAGCAGAGCACAGCTACTTTTAATTTGATATCCTGACATTGAGAAAACTATTTACTCACCCACATTACCCTGATGCAGAACTTTATTCTCAAACTTTAGGCTGTCCCCATTTAAATCCTCCTCCCTGAGCCAACAGATATATTCATCTAGCTCTCAACACTGCTGCAGTTACTGCGAAGCTAAATGGAGTGAAAACGGCTCCTGAATGAGATGGTGATTCTGCAGACGCATCCACAAAGCCTCCACAAAGTCACATTTTGTGTGAAGCAAATTTTGCTTTATGTGCCGACGGAAAGAAATCAGCAGCCGCCGCAGCTGTCGACGAGGGTTCAGTTTTGGCAGGAGACCGGCGGGTTACGGCTCACGGCGTATGGAGCGCACCGAGACACAAACAGATAAGATGAGGAGGATGTGTGTGTAAACAGATGGCTGTAAACAAAGTAATGATAAGTAACTAAACTCAACGCTCAATCGCCAGCTGAACGCCGCTTCTTTTAGGGTCTCTGAGGAAATCTTTGAAAATGAGGCGCTCCTTACGTCTGTGTGTGTCTAAGACTTCTCTTTCAAATTCTCCCGGGTTCTCCTCCTCCTCTTCCTTGGGAGGTGACATCGCCCCTCTGCTGCTGAGCTAAGAAATAAATAAACTGAGGTTGCCGTTGCCGCTGCTGCTGTTACAGCTTCTTGAGTAGAATTGATCCCCAGTGAGATGTGGACTTTCTTCCATCTGCTCACTGCTAATTAACAGACAAGAGCTTCCCAGTAGAGAAACTTGTGCTGCTCCTCCTCCCCGTTCTCCTCCTTCCCGGCTGCAGATCTGCGGGGAAACAACACTCCAGCCTCAGCAGACACTTCAGCCTGCGAGGTGAGACAGCCAATCAACAAGCAGTATCCCTTCAATCAGCAGGAACTGAAACTGAGGTCTGCAAAGAAAAATCTATTGTTTGGCACCAAAAGAAGGGTCTGTTCTTATGTGACCAAGATACTTTTGTATTTATTTACTGCACATCACATGAAGCAGCATCTGCAGCTGTAAGGTAAATGAACAAGCACTGTATGGAGATCAGTTACTGGTTACGCTGCAGATTCAGGCCTGATTATCATAATGAGATGAGCTTAGTAAACCTCTCGACTTTTTAAATTAACAGCACTGTCAATCAGATTAGGGGATTAGCGAGCTAACTTCAGGTTAAACAGCTTCATCACCATGGAAACTTATGCTGCAGACCTAACCTGTGCTGGAGCAGGTTATGTTCAAGAAAACAGATCAACAGGTACAAAACCACCACCTGCTGGCCAATCAGTTCTCTGGAAAATAGCGTCACATTTGCTGGAAGATCAGTGCCGAGATAGTGAGAGTGTTAATCCTCTTATAGACCATATAAAGTTCTCAGTATGAACATCTCTGAGCAGTGTGATTGTTTGTAAGCCTTAATATTGTGAGAACAGGGCGCCAAGCCTGCAGATGCTAACTGGACAGCGAGGTCTCGTAGCAGCAATAGACACAGTCAGCAAAAAGCCATCTATATTTTCATGTTGATGGACACAAACTGTCATGTTTTTGACAATCTGCACGACTCTGTAACAGATGTGACATGTTTGTGGAGCAGGGATGCTTCACCATGGCAACCAAGACAACACTTATAAAAAAAAAGTGACAATCATTGTATTTCAATGCAAACTGTGATCTTTATCTTAACCTAACCAAGTAGTTTTGAGACTGGAAGGATGGAAAACTGTGTCCACAAACAGAAAAAAGTAGCAATGCATCAGGAAACACAAATTTAGTGGTGGATTAGTGGTTGTAACTATTTCACAAACTGCCGTGAGACAGCAATGAATTTGATGTTGGAGAAAGGGGAGGACATCCCAAAGCTTTTCTCTGTTTTTCTACCCTACCCCTTACTTAAGAAACCTTGTGGTAGGCACAAGTGTGACTCCACATGGAGTTACACTCATCATGGAGCGGGAGGGTGTAGGGGAAGCATCAGATCTGGGTCCTTGTGTAGAAAACCCTCTTATGTATTTCTCTTCTCCTGTTGGTCATTCAGTCTCTCACCTCAAAGCTGAGATTAGCTTACCCACCAAACTATTACTAAGAGTTAATTTGCTCTACGTCACTGACATTACTTTGACTCAGCACACCACTAACTACTTTAAGTAGCACAGCTAATGTAAAAATGTATTTGTGTGCACTGAAAATAAGTGAAACATTCTCATTTAATCTAATGGTACAAAAGGAGGAAAGCAACATCAGGTAAAAAAAAGAACAGTTGCACCTCAGCTATTTGGTTTCCTTGGTAAACTAAGATATAAAATCTTTAACAAATCAAACTAATAGAGTTTACAGTATCTGGTGGTGCTTCTGGTTTGTTAATAATGTGGAGAAAAGTGTTATTTGTGCGGTCAACAATCACCTCTGCTACGATGAAAGCACAGCTTATATATAGCTTGGGTAGAAGTTCCCCAGTCTATATTTATGTGCAGCTGTCTTTACTCACAGCGGAGTAATGCTAAGTCAGGCCTAAGTGTGCAGAGCACTCTGTCAGATCTGTGAGAACATGCACCGTCTGGAAATCAGCATTTATGAAAGAGCTGCTGATTCAGGCCGGGCTGCTGTGATTTGCAGCCCAGCTTCATTTGCAAAAATCATGACCAGGGCAATATACCCAACAGGCGCTGTGTGTGTGTGTGTGTGTTGTTGGGGAGCAAAACAAGGCAGAATTACAGCTTCCACAGGGGCCCGGTTCTTCAAATGTGGCTCAGATAATTCAGGCTAACATGCTGTTATCAGATGAAAACAATTCTGTTATTTCACCTTCAATTTGAGGGTTCACTTTTTAATGTCAGATGAAGTTGTGTAAAGCACTGAAACTATGATCAGTATTTATTTGACTGGCTATTATTTGATAGCACTACTAGTGTTGGAAACTCTCCCAGCATGCACTGTGGCAGTAGTGATGTTTGTGAGCTGTACTGGAATTAATTTGTTCTATGATGTGCTGATGTCAAACAAAGGCATTCTGTCAAAGCTGATGGATTATGGACTTATGCACCACCTATCCTTTAGAGCTTGGAGCACCACATTATGGCATTAGTGATAGGAGTCAATCATGGGCTACTAGACTCTACATTTTGAAGGCTCATCAATAGCATCTGTCTACCACTCTGTTTGTTTTTTGGAGACAGAAGTGACCACATCTGGATGAGAGGGCAGTGTGCTTAATTATCAGCTAACAACACTAGCTAGTTTGCATCCACAGAGTTCTTGCTGATAAGTGCTAAGTAACAGACTAAGAGTTTCACTCACCAAAACTGGAGCTCAGCCTTCTTGGATGGTCTGTTAGAACCATTAACCTCACAGCAGCCAAATTATTGGTCAGATAATGTCATTAAAAATGCTCCAAAAGGCTCCAACAGCACAAACACGGTCCAGAGGTCCAGTTCAGGGACTCCAGTTAGCTGAGGTGAAGCCTAGCAGACAGCTAGCAGCTACAGCCGCCTGTGTCACCATCCACCTGTCAGTCAGAGAGGCCACGCCCCTAACACTAAGTCTTACCAGTATATCTCCAAAATGAGTTATATAAAAATAAAAACACCTCGGTATAGTTTATATTCAATTCAGTCCAATTCAGTTTTTTTTTAATATAGCACCAAATCACAACAACAGTCACCTTAAGGTGCTTTAGCTGAAGGCTCTGCCTCCCATTCTACTTTTAAATATCCTAGGAACCGCAAGTAAGCCAGCAGTCTGAGAGCGAAGTGCTCTATTGGGGTGATACCGAGGTCTTTAAGATAAGATATAAAGGGTATGAAATTATTCTTACATATCAAAACCAGGCTGTAACAGGCTGTCTGTTTACCGTTTGTGTTCTCACTGCACCCTAACCAGTCACATACAGGCGCTTGGTCAGGATCATAGACATGAAGGTAGCCACTGTGATGTCACTAACTGGGTATCCTTGAAACCTCAAGCTGAGCATTTCTGGCATGAGCGAAACAAAGCATAAAAAAGAGAGGGCTGTATCTGATCGAGAACCTTAGGGAGACTGCACACTCAAGGTAGTAACTTGTCAATCATAAGGTAGCTCCACCCAGCCCAACTCTGCTTTATTGACCTTTTTTTTACTGTAAATGAGGCCATAATTTCAAAATGAACATCATGTTGCTTTCAGTAACATTAAAATCTTTACACAGGTCATAGCTGAAGGGTCATTTTTCATAGACTTCTTTACAGTCACACTTCTTTTGGAGTTCTCCCCTGGTAGACATTAGAAAGAATGCAGGTTTAACTCTTTACCCCTTGAAAGCTTACTAAGTATAACCCTTGAAGCTCTTTTCCGAACTGAGCAGTTTCTGTCATCTCTGGGTTTGCATCAGATGTTAGTGAGGGTGGTCTCTGCCTATGCATCTACCCTTGGAAAAACCTGGAAACTATTCTAATGATCGTCAAACCACATCTTTATTGAACATGCATCAAGAGATCTTTATTGATATATACTGAGGTGTCAAAACTTGTCGTTAAGGATACAGGGAAGAATCAAATCAGTCAAATGTTGTCTCCTGAACCTACTTTAGTCTTTTATATACAGTTTATGATAAAATCCATCTATCCATTTTCTTAATAGGGAGAGGCTGATCAGGTGTTCAGCCAATCACAGAGCCAACACTGAGAGACAGACAACCACACACTTCCATTTAACCTAGCAATGCATGTCTTTGGGCTATGGCAGGAACCCCATGCAGGACATGGGAGAACATGCAAACTTCACATCAAAAGACCCCAACCGACCAGGAATTTCAGACACAGAACCTTCTTGCTGTCAGGTAACATCCCGAGAACCCCTACGCAAAAAAACAAAAAAAACCACAGGTATCACCCTGGGTACACACTGTTCATGTGCAGCACCCCAAAATATGCAGGTTACAATTAAATAAAAGCAAGACAAGAAGCAAATATTTAATGTGTGAAGCTCTGGGGGCTTGAAAAATCCAAACACTGTTTTATTTCCTGACTAAGAATTCAGCACTTAGTGGGGTACTTTTCTGCAATAATCCCTCAAAGTCTGTGATTTCTTATGAACAAAATGCCGATGTGATTGCAGTTTTCCAGTTTCTGTTGAATGAAATGTTTTAACCGTTCAGTGTTTGTTTTGTATCTGCAGTTTGCTGGTGTTGGGGTCAGTGCAGGCCACGGTTCTCACTGTTGTTTCACAGCCTTTGTGGGGGTTTTATCAGTGCTGCGGGCAGATCAGACGACGTCCGAGTCCTCGACCTTTGAAGTTTCATCCCAGCTGACGCTGTCGGCCGACTCAACAGCTCTGAACGGTCGCCTATGCGGGCTGAACAAAAGGCAGGATTAACCCTGCTAAGCCTCTCTGTGTTAAATATCCATCAAAGGCTCTATCACCTGACATTGTGCTCACTCCATGAACTCTCTGAGGCTTCATCGTTCTGCAAACTAACACTTTTATTTTGCTGTGATCCTGACCTCCTAATATCTGAGTGTCAGACAGACGAGAGAAGCAGAGATGCAGAACAAATAATGAAAAAGTTACCTCCAGAAATTAAGAAAGAAGAAAATGTCAATAAACACAGTTTTTGAATGAAACTGTTAATGCACCAACTACACATGTGGCCCAGCAGTGGACTTCAAAGGAGTGGGTGGGAGGTGTTGTCCAGGATTGTCCTTAACTTGGACAACATCCGCCTCTCCGACCGATGTTGTTCAAGTTAAGGACAATCCTGGACAATACCTCCCACCCACTCCATGACGTGCTGGCCAGTCACAGGAGCACGCTCAGTGAGAGACTGAGATTACCCATAATGCACCACTGAACCACACAGGAAATCATTCCTGCCTGTGGCTCTCTCTGTACAACTCCTCCATCTAAAGCACAAGTAGACACTGCAACACCTGTACACCCTTAATATAATAAAGGCAGTATGATAAGAGGGGCACCTCAATTCAACTTATCTAGAGTTAATTTTCTGTAATATATTAGGATATTTATATACTGAGTTATTTGTATTATTAGAGCTATTACTAATATTTTGTAATCTGTAATATATTGTATTATTTAATATTGGTATTTTAACTTGTTAATTACTTTCTTACTGTCCTGGACCACATAATTT